>VXAV01011217.1:301961-358571 GCA_013399715.1 Alectura lathami | reverse complement strand
TATTACAATAGTGTCAAAACAGGAGACATATTTCATAGCTTCAAAACTGTAAGCCTGCCTACATGCAGCATCTCAGCTCTCGTGGGCTGCCTCAAACTACAGCATTTATTTAATCTCAAAATTAAATGCAATATTGCTAATACATAAAGCCTGGAAAAATATGTTCCTTTTAGTTTAAACTTCAGCTTCATAAATCTAGCTTTGCCAACTGCTTTCTGAAATGGGAGTTGATTTTTAAAAAAAAAAATATTTGTCAGACATCCATCATCTCTTAATATTTCCTGTCATGGGAATCTACTTAATTCCAAACTAAATCCATCTTGATTTCCACTAAATGCCCCGACTCACTCAGTACAACAACAGAGTCCTGATTAGGGGAGACAGACAAACAAGGGGATGAAAACATACTTGACACACAGTTGTGGGGGCGGGAGAAGGGAAAACTGAGATGCTAAATACAGCCTGGCTCAACAGGGGTATGTATTTACTTTCAAATATATTTATTCTGAGAGGGGAACTGTCAAGCTCTGTGTGCGAGTGTGTTCAGCGTGTTAGCAGGCCTGTCCCTTGTATGTATATATTTGCCTTTCGGTGTCCTCCTGCAAATTGCTTTTGACTGGGCCAAGTTATAGCAGTTTAAATATCATCTTTCATGTAGGCAAAATAAATTTCTAGCAACAATGCTTTTAAAAAATAACTCATATCTCAATATTCTAAACACTGGGGAGCATGTATGTATGTAGAGGTTTTTTAATCACTTTGGGGGAAAAATAAAATCACCATTCCTTTTTCTCAGAGATGATTAGCTCTGTCCATTTTAACTGAATTTTTTAAGGAAGGTGAAAGTACTGTTTAGTTTGGCATTCTTGGCTTTAAATGTGAAGATGCAGTGGTATTTAATTTTGTTAAAAGGTAAACTCCCCCAGATTTTCTTCTGCATTAAAAAAAGGCTGAACTGGCAAAATAGGGCTGCAATAATAAAGCAGAGAAAATGAAGGATGCGTAACTGAAACTTTGTCCTGGGAAACATTCCGTATAAGAGACCATCTGATCATGTGATTGATTATTGCTGCCTTCTCCATGATTTGGGGGTTACTGCTATGTCAAAGAGTGGTTTCAAACCAAGTTTGAAAAATAATGACTAAATTTTATAAGAATGAAAATTTAATATTTCTTCTTTCCCTTCTTATAATGATGATTAATAAAAAGACAGCTTAACTATGACCTGTCCCTCCTCCTACACAGACTCTCTTTTTTCCTACAGACTGCTAATGACTATAGCTGTAATTGTTTGGTGCTGATGATCATAGGAAAGGAATGTATTTCATGCTGCTTTTTCTTCTGGATGTATAAAACTAATATTCATACGGTTCTCCTATCTCAGCTGATAAATTGCCACTGAATTAGGGACTGTGCTTTGAAGGGTTTTAACCCACCGTTTTCTATTTACCTGTGTTAATGCTGGTGAGGAAATCTTGTTACCCCTGTGTTATCCTCATTTGGTGTGCATCACGTGTGGACCACTCAGTAAGGCTTAAAATATTATAAACTTAAAATTGTAAAGATATTTTTATGTGACTGGAAGGTTATATTTTCAAAGCACCTTGCTAAATGTACATTGATAGAGTTACATGTGAATTGACCTACTCCACAGTGCTTGCTGACAGTGACATTAGTTACCTGAATTTATTATGGACTACTGTTTAAAGAGTACTAATAACATCTAGTGAGTCCTGCTGAGAGAATTGTCTGTAAACATACCAGGAGGAAACTAATGTAGAAAACGCTTGAAACCAGTTCCTCTAGGAAAATTGGAAGAGAAAACTGAGTGATACATCTGTATCAGTAAATAGTTACTGTTAACTAGGCCAGCAACTCTGTTAAGATACAGAAATCTTCAGGCCAAGAAGAGTTCCTGTTTCAGAAAGACCTGTATTCTTCCCCAAATGCTTCTATGTAACATTTCTTCTTCCTGATTAAGCAGGCATCATGTTACTATACTTTATAGGCACCTTCCAACAGAAATTTAATTACATAGTCATTTTATATGGTAAGAATAAGCTGCACAGTACACAGTTCCCAAAAAGTGAATTTATTTTTAATGTGCCATCTGTTTCTGCAATACAATACAAAGATAAATAGTTGAAAAAGAGAGAGAATTGACAAGAAAGAGAAATGGGTTTTGATTTGCCCTTTCATCACACACATAAAACAACATAAGCTCAATCAATGCACAGAAATGAAAGCTAATACATAATAGCGGTTGGTCCTGATTTTTCCCCACCTATTGTTTCAAGTCCTAATTAAGAAAGAGGAGATGCGAGTTAATGCAGTACTTTCTGCCTGCCCAGGCTCAGCATCAAGCTCTGGGTAAAGGGGTGCTTCGAGGCGGGTAACGCTCCTCTCCTGTACAGGTGAGCTGCTGTGTGAACGGCTCATCTGCCTGGAAGAGGGAGAACCAGCAGGCGAACAAATAAAAGGCCCTGCCAGGAAGTTTTAATCAGCCGTTTTTATGGAAGGCGTTTTGATGGATAGTTTGAGACTTCTTAGAGTGGGGGATCTCTCCGGTAATGTCATGCTTTTAGGAGCTTGTTAGACAGCTTAAAGCTGTGATTAATATTTAGCAAAATGATATATGGGGAGGCTTGAAAGCTGAGGTTATTTACTATGTATAATTAGCTAAGGTTATTATTTATGAAAGACACTGCAGATTCTAGATGTAAGTCAAAAAGCTCAGTATAAGAGGGTTTTATTAGTTATAAAGTTCAGTTAGCATCAAAAAGACATTCTGTAAAACCCATTATTCAAATGTTTGAAAAGAAATATTGAATGAAATTATAAGCGTAAAGCCTTCCTTCTCCAGGGACGCATGCTTCTATAAAGATTTTCTGGTGAGATAAGTTCGTCTATTCCTCTTCTTCCCTCCTTAAGTTTAAAATGAACTACCTTTCAGAGAAATCTGTGCAGGCTCTCAAAGCTAAAAGGAACACCAGAGTAAGGAAATGAGCATTGTTAGCTCACTGAAATAAATTCCACCTGACACTTTAAGGTGACATTGCTTGCTTCAACAGGAGGAGATTGAAGAAAGAAATTCCATCTTTCACTTGATGGGAAATATCCCCTTATTATCATGTGCCAAAGTATATATTTAAAGAAAAAAAAATTAAAAAAAAAAAAAAAATTGCTGTTCTTCCCTGGTTGTTGTGTTGGAGAGATGGGAAAAAGATCCGAAGAAAGCATTTGGTTTTTGTGCGTGTCCTTTCTCATCCTTACTTCTTAGGGTCAAATGCTGAAAGAGTCCTAGATACCTAGATCTGCTATATCTGAGAGTCGCATCCTCAATGAGCTGATCACCTTCAGACAGGTGAGGGCTTCGTAAGTAACTCATGATGGAGAGAGCAATTTTAGTTGTGTTTGTTTTTCAAACAAAATACTGTGAGACAGACTAGGGGTAAATGTGGAGGCAGTTATTTCGCTGTGCCTAGTGTCATAAAATTAGGTAATAGGAAGGTTGTTTTGTGCCCGATACAAAAGGGTTCAGAAGAGGTACCGTCCTAGGTAGGTTTTAACAGCAAAAGACCCTTTGGGCATGAGATGCGTAAGTAAACTTTACTTGACATTGAAAAATTTGCAATTTTCCTTGAAGCACTCTTCCATTTAGTGCGTATCAGCCTTATTCCAAGAGTAGATAGAATTGTAAATGAAAAGACACAAAAAGAGTCTTGGTTCTGATCAGGGCTCTGTCCCACTAATCTTTGTGAGTTCTCCTTCAAAAATTAGTTGTTCTAGGAAGAAAATGAAGGAGATATGATGTCGGCCTTGCTTTCTTTTTGCTTTATTACATCTGTAAATCCTTCTGTGCTGATCATGATAGTAATTCCAACGAGCACTTTCTGAATTCTTTACTGAAATACATGTGGGAATAATGGAGTTTTGTTGTGTCTGATCTCAGGTTGGCTTTATTATGCAAAACCAGTGAGCAGTTTCTAGTGCTCAGAGAAATCCTAGTGGAGCGTATTAACAAAAGCATGTACAATTACTCTTTACTGACTTTCAAACCATGCTAGTGTTGTCCTCAGTTACAGTGAACATGTTTTACTTTTGTTTCATGTTGTTGTTGCTATACAGTTGTGGGAGAAAAAGTTTTTTTTCATACCTGCTCTCAATCTCATTCATATTCTCCTCCTCATGCCCCCTTCTTTCTTTCTTTTCTCTTTTGTTTTCATCCAAATTTCTAAATCCGATTAGCAATCACTACAGCTTGACAAATTGGCCACATTTCCAGCCAAATTTAGCATTTATCTGCACTTAACACTTCTCAGCAGAGGTAGCAATAAAAGAAAGCATTTCAGTGATCTTTTTGGAATTATGTTTGGTGTTGCTTTAAAAATAAATAAATAATAATAATAATTTTTTTCAAACCTTACAATGAATTTAGCTCTGCAACAAAAACACTGCTTTTTGAGCAGACATTAGCTGCAGAAATGTACTGTGTCAAAACAGGTATGTGCAGGAGGGGAAAGGAAGCCTCATTCCTTTAACTGCTTTTCTTCAGTGATTAACACTTGCTGAGAGTTCTAGTTTACTGATCACAGTTTCAGCTTCAAAAAGACCTGGAAGAGTTTGAAAGTTCTTATCAAGATTTAGACAGAATTAGAAGCTTGACAAACAGCCCTAAATAGTTATTTCTGTAACTTATGAATTTTTTGTTTCTTTCCATTGTGCAGACTGAACAAAATATATCTGTTGTTATTGAATTGTTAATTCCAACAAAGGCAGTAGAAGAATTATCTATGAAAACAAGGGGTAGTGTTGGTGATCTTTCCAAGGCATAGGGACAGAAGAATGTATTTTTTTGTTTTTAAATACCCCCTCCCCTCCTTTTTTCTCAATGGTTGCTTACCAAACAGGTAGAAGTGGGCTTTAAAGTTAAGGTATTGAGTTTATGTGTTAGTGCTTTTGCTTTAAGGAGTCTTAGAAGGCAAAGCTGAAAAAGGAAGAATAAAACTCTGTTCTGATCTTGCTAGCAGCAACTTAGTTGTCAGCAGCGTTTGCAACTTAGCATGTACTCAGTTCTGTAAAGCATCTTTTCCAACTCAGATTCCCACTATCCCTTTAGCAAAATCTAGTACCATACAAACCTGTTAAATATGTTCATCTTAATAATTCCTTGCAGCTGCGTCTCAGAACCATGAGCCGTGCTCCCAAATTCTCACGACATTTTTGTTTGTTTGACCTTTCTTACCAATGTTATACTGTCATTGACTCCTGCACTGAGACTCTGCATTGATGAAGCAGGAGTTAATGCTTTTAGCAGCTGCTATTTCTACTTAGGAAACAAAGCTTTGCTGATACCTTAGTAGCAATTCTTGGTGGTGGTGTAGGCATTGAGCTCCCATCCTGCCACACCACATATGCTCCGTGTCAGCATTTCTGAGACTTTCTGAGGGTATAGAGGTTTCTGAAAGCACAGCAGGGAAGATGTCCCCTTCACCTGAACGCTGGTCCTACCGTGCTGTTGCTCCCATCATGTGGTAACATGGATGTGCCCCACCTGCGAGTGGGATGTGATGGGCAGCATCCAAGATGGCACTCACAGAGCTGCCCATAAGCCGCAGCTGGGGCTGGTGGAGGTGCAGCTACTCAGTAGCTTCAGAGGCGTCCCAGTTCTGTATAAATCCCAAAGAAATGCTTTGCCACTAGAAAGCATTGCATGCAGGAAGGGGCTGCTGTGGCTTAGCAGCACGGTGTTGCTCAGAAGTGTTCTCCTCAGGTTTATTCCCCTGTATTTGGCTGCATGGCAGCCCTTCTCTGGAGCATGAAGGTTAGAAACTTGATTGTTCCTGACCTGACAGATGTCACTAGGAGCTGAACCCGGAACACAGAAGCAAAACAGAAAAAATAACTTTCCGGCTAATTTTGTGGCTAATTAACAATTAAATTCCTGTAGTTTGGAACAGTAAAGGAAACTCCTGACTTTGTGGTTTGTAATGCATATTGGTGCATGTTGCTCAAGACTCTTCTACAAACCTAACAAAAGAAGGCTGTTCCTTAAAGTGTGGCAGTGCGAGGTGGGATGCAAGCATATACATTTTCCACTTTGCTTGCTTTGTTATTAGGCTACGGTTAAGCTTGATTAACTGTCCGTGTCCAAGATTTTATATATGTTTCCTTTTTTAGCTGCAGTAAAACAGAGTAAAGTATATTTTGCTATTGATGTTGAAGGGGAATGTCTCTGTTCACTAAGTAATTACAGTGATATTGAGATGTAAATCCTGTAAATACATCGTAGAAGATAAGGGGCCTAAATGCCGGGGACACAAATTATCATAGGTCCAGGTGTGTTACTTTAATTTTCCTATCTATTTCAGTATCTTAGATACCAGTTTATGAAGTGATCAGACCAGATAACAGTGCTTGGGTTGATGTTCAACTTGTAGATAATTTGTTGTGGCCTTTTTACAGTAATTACATTCATGTAAAAGCAGTTAAGAATGTTAAAGAAAATACAGAATAAGTACCACCATACTGGCTCTTGCACATGTGATGTGGGGACATACATCTGTATACAGCTCAGTCGTAAAAGATGTGCCACAAACCTCCAGAGATACGTTCATTTTTCCAAACCTCTGCACAAGCGTACTGTTTGTCACCTCCAGTTTAACACAATCATGTGGGCTTTATTTCTTCAAATCAGAATGCACATCTACAAAGCATGGTACCAGTAAGCAAATTAATGGTGCAGCTCCGAGGGGAACATCTGGATCTAACACCTGAGGTGCCAGACCTCAGTACGTCATGATACCACTAAGTACTGTGCTCTGCCAATGTAAAACATTGATTCTTGTAAAATTGTATGAATTTGATCCTGGGAGATACTTTTTTTTATAAAACCCTTTGAAAGTGTGGTTTCAGGCTGCGACATTGAGATGCTCTTAGCTGTGCCACTATGACTCCAGGAGGGACTCTACAAGAGGAGCATTTTGTTTTGTTTTCTTGACGAGCTGAAAAATTTAAGAGCAGGAGGGGAAGGAGGAGGGAAAGAGGAGGATGCACATAAATGTTTAAGACATAAATTATGGCCGCCGCAGGGCTGCGATGACTTTTGTGTCCCATTTCCTAGCAGGTTTCAATGGCCCTGCCCTTTGTGAGTTGTGTGCCTTCAAGTGCAGTTCCCTTTACAGCACAGTATCTGCACCTTTCACCACCTTTCACACTAAGCCTTCACTGAGTGTGTGGGGAATATATGCTGGTGCATGTGTTTTCCTGGCTATTGCAAGGCTTATGCTTCAGACTATTTTTCATGCAAGTCTTAGGTTTAAGAGAACAGGGGGAATGTGCTTGAAATTGAGTCAGCATTCAGATCTGGATGAAATAATGTAATGACTGTAGGTATGTGCATCCCAGTTTGTTTTACACTTAAGCTCCAGTCAGGAACTGAAAAGAGAATTCTAATCTCTGTGGCCTCTGGTATTACACAATTTGTATGCCGACAAATGCTATTTGTCCTCTGCATATGTAGATTTACATAAAATATTTTATATATTTGTGTTTCATTAAACCCAGAAGTTTAATAGCAATGTCTCTGGACCTCTGCTTCTGCCTGCCATTTCTGCTTTCAGAACCTTCTCGCTTTGAAGTAAATAACGGATTTTGCTACAGATGTCTTAGTGCTATAGAGAGCTGTTAAAGTAATTGTACCTACTTCCAGAATGTATGAAAAATGAGAAATCCTGCGAAAAGGTTTTGACATCTTCTGAAAAGATAATAACAGTGTAGGCTAACAGGGAGAAAGCTGTACACTTTACTTGCAGTTTGATCACTTACTTTATACCTGTGCATTACTGTTTCTTTAATGTTCACATATAAAATTCAGTTAAATGTTGTTCCTAAGAGCTGCAGGCAAGCTCCTCTGAAAATACCAAGATAATGAACTTGAACCTGAGCTTTCCCCATCAAAGAAATCATTATAGACAATGTGTTTTAGCTTTTGGCTTTATTCAGTTTAAATTCACATTTTCTTTTCCGTGAGAAGAAGAAAGTGCATCTTTAGGAGGAGGTGTTTGTTAAATCAATATATACCTGTTGGTATCGCTAGGAATTGCCTTTCTGCTTTCAAATTGCTGCACAAAATACCTGAGTAGGCATAATGTCAAGAATGGAAATAATCAAAGTGTATTTAAGACTCACTTAAAAAAATCCATTTAAAAAGTAGGAATGTGTTTCTCAGGCATTTTAGGACTATAAATTGAAACACAAGTATTTAAATTATTTTTCAAAGCTATTCAAAACCGTAGTGTATTTGCATAGCTATTGAGTGAACTTTTTTTGTCCTCAGCATTTAAGTTTTCTAGCAGTTCTGTATTTTAGGAGACTCCAGTGCCCCATAAAAAGCAAATACTCAAATTTTCAGTTTCTAGGTACTGAATATTTTCCCTTCTGCTGGCTTTGTTTTTATAACTGTAATTTATTTTGAAAAGAAAAAGGGAGAGAAGGCAAGAAACTAAAGAAATGAATGGAAGACTTTGGAAAAGGCCATTAAACAAGCTCTCTAAAATCTGGTAGGTATTGTCAAACGTTAAAATAAATATACTACCTGTGTTAGAGAGGAGGTGAGCTGGGACCCAAGCAGCATGGCTACACAGAGGCTACACTTTGCTAGCAAAACTTAACTAAAGCACTGCCAGCTGATTTCATTAGCAAGAGTATTCAGAATGTAAACATCTTCAGGAAGAATAATGAAAGTACTTCAAACTCTCCCAGCCAATAACTACAGGGGGCTCTCAGAGGCCATTTACAAGTGCTGAGGCTCTGAGCTTGGTTTGCTGCTGAAGAATTTTCCTGTAGAAGTTTATTTTATTATTCCTCCAGAATCATGAAGGGTCATGGAATCACTGATCTTCCTAAAAGAAAAATATTGAAGTGGTGGTCTAAGTGTGATTCATCCTGAGTAAAAGATCAAGAGTAGCCTTGGAAAAAAAAGCTTTTAAAACTGAAGTTTTATATGTTTAGACTTGGGTGCACTTGTGGTGTTTTTAAAAAAAAAAAAAAAAATTTAGAATAACTACAATGAATCCATCAAGAGCCACAGCACATGCTGCCAAGGATTAAAAATGATGGGACACAAATGCATACAACCAACTCATCCCTTACATCCCGGGGTGCCTGACACTGCCTTCACCCCCTGCAGAACACCCCGGGGAAACCTTCTGCCGCTGCCTCTCAGCTGAGCCTGGTCCTAGGCTGCTCAGCAGACAAAAGCCAGATTTGTGGGCATTCTAGCAAAGCTGTATCGCAAAAGGCAGGCAAGAACCCCTGGTTTTCAAAACTAAGCTAGTTTCTACTCTCACATGGTCTATTAATGCTCCAAGCGATTAATGTCACCTCTATTTTGTTTGTATTGATCTTCAGCTCACTCATTCGCTCGTGCCTTGTTCTGTGCCAAGTTGCAGGCTAGCCTTTCATCGTCTTGACTCGGTCAAAAAGGAGACAGAACATTTACCAGAGCTCAGTAATTTGGACAATGGGGAGTTATTAGTAGTGATAAATTACTGTCCTCTGCTGTGCACCTCTTATCCCCACCATTGCTCCTCGGGGCCATAAACCTGTTGGTAGATATCTATCACAACTGCAGTTAAGAGGAAATCTGATCATGAACATGAAATCTGTCTTTAAGGCCTGGATTGTGCTGGTCAGAAGGACCAAGGTGGTGTTTGCATCCAGATCTACTCAGGCTGAGATACAGGGGAACCCTGTCCCATCCAAAGTTAAAACAGTGCACACAGGGGAAGGCCTGACCTTGGCCTGTAGCTCATAATAGGAAATTATTTCTCATGAAATGGGCGTACATAGATCTCCATTAGTGTCCATAAGAACCAGAATAGGCAAGAGAATCCTTTCCTGACATCTCAAATGCTGATTGAGGCAATTTGGTATTTGCAGTATACCTTCATGCTGTGTGCAGAAATACACCACACACACCTATAAATGACCTCTGATGTTTGTTTATCCTGATTTATGAGATCCCATGCATACTATAGGGAAGAAAAATAAATATGCAAAGTGCCAGTAGACTTTTAATGGAGTTACCCAGTATTTCTCCACAGAAGCTGACCTTGAAATTGCTTTTCATGCACAAGTCAAAGTATGTAAATTAAGATCTCAGAGTGACAGTTCAAAACATGTATATATTTTGTAAAGTTCTTACCAAAGCCATGGAAATTTTGTGTTATACAAAGGCCATTCATCAGACTCTGAAACTGAGTGTAGAAAAACAACATTGCTTAAAATACTTGGAGTGAAATCTCGTCAAGGCACTGAATTTCACTTCAGTAGGGTAAGAATTCTGCCAAAATTTACACATGAAATCTGTGAACATTGTGCCAGTCCAGTGTAAATCTTGCAGCTCCTAACAAAAGCATAAACCAGGCTGCTATCTAAAACTATTTGGTATATGCCAAATTTTTGTTATTGATATTTGCTTTGCTACTGTTCAGTGTCAGAGATGAGTAAGATGAGTAAGACAACCAGCTTTTCAGAAATCAAATGAGAAACGTGTGGTGCTTCCAGCTCCTCTTTGAGTTATATCAAACCTTTTCAAGTATTTTTGTTGGCTGCATTTACATGTCAAATGCTCCCAGAAACATTTTAATCTCATATTTTGTTTCCTGATTTCCCTGTATTCCCATTCTCCAAGCATTGCTTCTAACAGTCTTCAGTCCCTGCTCAAACACCTTTCATAATAATTCCTCTCTACCCTTTGCCATTGTTTGAAACATTAAAAAAAATCAGTACAATGAGCTTCAGTTATGTTTATGATTAGTCCCTGTCTACAGCAGTCACCACATTTGGCACAAACCCATCTTCTGGAAGCATTCTTGCAGATAGATAAACAAGCAGATATACTAGGCTGGTGAACAGATGAATAGGAAATAGCTGAGCTCCTAGTGATAAATCTATTGCAGGATGAAGAGAAAATTCATGCAAAACGTTTGGTTATGTGCTCATACAGAGCACATGTTATAATTAATGCCACTAGAACTAAAAGGACATAAGGGATGTAGTGTGTGTTGATTGTTTCTTCTTTCTGTTTATACCAGTTTCCTCTCCTTCACAGTTGTATGGAGCTGCCAACGAAAGCCCCTGAGACCGAGCTTTAGCCGCTGCTCCTCTATAACTGCATCATTACCTCACTCCAAACAAAGTCCTTTTTTTTTGTCAATAGAGGATGAAAATGTTATTGGATTCAGGAGCTCATAGTAGTCCTGTATGCAGCTAGGGATGAGGAGGATAGATTTATGAAATGGACCATTTCAAATGGCATTATCTTCCCACAGTGAGGTACACCTTTCATAAATCATGGGAGAGCACTTGGAAAATAAAGCATTTGTTATTCCTGCCATAGATTCTATTTGCATCCTCCGCAATATGATTTTGGGGTGGGGGCCATAGATCCTCAGCTTGCATTTGTTCCTCTCTAATAATTAGGGCTTTTTATGTTACAATTACAGGCAAAATTACAGAATAAAATTTCTGAAAAAATCTTTGCAGTATGAATTTTTAACTTACCTTTGTTTAGCTGCAGGGATGAATGCTGAGCCTTAGTTTTCTAGTTTGGGTATGGAGCCAACTATTTCTTGCACATGTTCGATAGTGCAGGGCATTCTATACCTCATTATGTCGCAGAAGCTCAACCGAGAAAAGTATAGGCAAAAAATATATATTTTTTTTCTTTATGCTGGTGTGTTAGTGCTATTTTGTGGGTATTTTTGCTTCTTAAACTCAAAGACCCTATTTTTCTGCGTTAATAAAGCTGTCTCTGACACCTTTTGAACTCAACAACATCCATATATTGTACTAGGTGTGAAGAGCATTCTTTCTTTTTGTCTGTATTTTTTCTGCGTTTTCACAACCCAGTATTGCAGTCATTTTACCAGTGAGCCTGACACCACTTGGGATAAATGCAGGTCTCCATTAAACCTGTAACTAGCTTGATCTGAAAAGTCAACATTTATTACGTGGTGGTATTAGTGTGAATACTTTAAAATTATCTGTTTGCTCTGGAGAGGAATCTTTCTGAAATGTTATGAAGTAGCAACTTGCCATTATCTGTAATGAGCCAAAGGGAAGGCCTTGATTTTTGGAAAGGAATTTTGACCAGAACTGATAGAAAGATAAAGGTGATGGTGGTGAAGCAAAATTGCAGTGTNGTAAATTGATTCCTTTTGGGGCAGAAATCGAGGGGGAAAACAGCTGAACTTTCTGAAAGGTGGAGTGCATCTCCCAAGTGAGCTCAGCTGGCCTTGGTGCAGAGCTGCCTGGCAGTAACACGCAACTCCTTGCGCTTCAGCCACGTAGATGCTGTTTGTGATCACCGCATCAAGCACATTGTTGCTTGGGGAATTACCTTTTGGATGAATGTTGGGGTGATTCAGAGTGCGTTCAGTTTTGTGATTCACAGAGCTGAGAGGGAGAACTGATTTATTGGGGGCGGGGGAAGGAGTGGGTGGCGCGTGTTTTTGAGATCAAAATGTTTTTATATGTAGTTTATGTTAAAATGACAAAAAAGTGGTGTTATTAATTTGTAATTCAGAGAAGATTGAGTGAGATATATTGTTTCCTTATAGATGTTACCATTCGTTTCTCTCTTGGATGAGCTTACAAATTCTTTTATTAAGGCGAGCGCATAGATGAGAGAAGCCAATCCCTGCCAACACGAAGCTCAGAGCTTCCTCTGCAGTAGAAACAGAGAGAGCAAGTCAAGGTCAAACTCACTATTTATTCCTGAATTTTCTGCAGACACTGTTATTTAGATGTAATGAGCCCTGCTTGGATCCGGTTTGGAAAGATATGAAAGCTTTGAACTTTTAAGTTCTCAGGCTCCAGTTACATACGTGGGTATCTGAATCCTGAATCTGAAAGCTGGGCATTTGAGATGTTGATTTTCCACAGGGTTCAGGAGAACTTGTCCCTGTGATAGTGCAAATGTGTTTTGCTGAGGCCTGGGAAACTGTTACCAGGAGTGTAAGCTTACCTGGGCCTGGGTGCTGCTACACTGGGGCTTGGGGCACTGCTCCTGTTTTCACTTAGCAGAGATATGCTGGGAGTGAGAGAAAATGCATCTCATCAGCTGTGCAAAAAATGTGTATTAAAGCCGTAAGTGGCATACAGTTCGCCAGTATGCCACATTGTATTTGCTTCTGCGTAAACAGGAGTTCATCTTGGCTGAAAAAAAACCACACGCTCTGTCCCGTAGCATGTGGGAAGCCCATACAGGAGTATGTTAAGCACAGCAGCTTCTTATGGGAAATAAAGAAATCTTTTTTTTCTGTGTATTTCTTAAAAGACTTGATATATAATAATATTGGATGTGTCATTATGGCAGAATTGCTTTGTAGCAGAGCTGAGGTATTGAACAGTAGTATACATAATGGACAAAAATGTTTCTTCTGGATAGGCAAAGACAGGTATTGTCACCCCTGTTCTGAGGTAGATGTAGTATATTTATCCTTTTCTTTTTCTCCACATCCATTCTGAGAGTACCACATGTGGATTTTGTCTCCACGCTTGTGTCATTCTTTGAATATCTTTACGCTGCAGTTGAGATAAGGAATTTCCAATGTACTGTTCTACCTCAGCACCTCAATGAATGGCAGACAGCAATTTTACTTGTGTCAGGATATGGGTATCACTGTTTTATGTTAATGCTTCAGTGTTTTAAGTTGTTAAATAAAGCTAGATTTCATAGGAGCTGTTCTAATAGAATTCTCAGGTAGCTGCAGTGGCTCTGATTTAAATGAGTAAGCAACACCTATGGGCAAATGATCTTTCTGCATCCAGAAATTAATTACAATTCAGGACTGATGAACTTTTATGAGCTAGTTAATTTTTAAAAGATGCTGTGTGTGGTTTATTGAAATTAAAAGAAAGTGACAGCTTTCTACCCCTACCCTCATAAAATTCTGTCCTGCATATAATATTGACCTAATTTAGTTCAAAGACACCGGATCTCTTCTCTAACACTTCATAATGTAAAGGCCAATTGAAGGTTTCAGTACGCTTCAGGTAAACAGAAAAGCTTGCTAGCTGTCCACATTGTGTTAGCTTATGTCAGTAGAGAAGCTCAAAGCGCCTGCTCAATCGCTTGTCCTTGATTACCCTCAAAATCATTTTTTAAACAAACTGCAGTTTAAGTTCAGCATCAGGTTACAAAATGTCCATTTATGAAGTGTTATGAATGAATATTGATTATAAAACAGTGCACCATGTACCACAGGATTGCAGATATTCTTATGGTGTGGATCTTCTGGTGAAAAGATTGCATGGGCTACTGCCCTCCCTAGTTATGACTACAGGACACAGCTCACTTCCCATTCAACGTGGGACCACATCATCTTTCGTTTGTCTACACATACCATTTTTGTGGCAAAGTAAAGTAACAGCTTATGGGAAAAGGTAATATTACAAAGGCATTTAGGTTGGTACTGTCCCAGGAATCTGGCTTTGGGTTACTTTGTCTCGTATTTAAGTCACATGTAAAACACAAGTTACTTTCAGCAGTGCCAAGCAGTGATCAAAATACCATCTTTAGTTTGCTTTTGCATCTTCCTTACCTCCAATGACCTTCACAAATCCACAGACAATAAATATCAAATCTGTTTTTTGTTCAGAATTTTGCAGGAAACTCTTTTTTGATTCTGGAGTGGCATTTCTGTGCTTTGATACTTGCCAGTATCAGGGGGGCTTGGAGAATTCCAAACCATTTGGAACTGTGAAACCTGACATACCAAAACAGTACTGTGTGATTGCTATTGAGCAGTGCTAATGCTACACTTCAACCAGCGCAGACTGACAATAGCTTTGATCCAAAAGGGAGTCTTCGTGGGGTTTTGAACCCCAATAAAATCTAATCGCTAATTGCAGCTAACCTTTAAAATACACAATAGCCTTCTGTTAAAGACATGTAATAAAGCTCAATGAAATGAGAAATCAAAAGAGTTTGATAAATATTGTATTTTCTTAAGTCACTTAGGTTTTTACTTTTCATCTGAGCCTGAAGCAATAAAGTCAGAAGCCTTGTCATTGGCTTCAAAATTTTAGAAGAAGAAAAAAGAGAAAAAGTCTCCTGACTGCATTTGTTACTTCTCTTATAGCTAGATTTCTTCATCTATTGTAGGCAGGTGCATTGAGGATTTTGAATATAAGCTCAGATGAGTGAAAAGTTATTCCTTTTTCTTTTGGAAGGTTCTGTTGAGAGAACATTGAGCACAGGTGCTCCTACTGGACATTTGCTTGAGGAATATTAATTTTCATGCTTCAATACAGAAATTTCAGGTTTCCTAGGTGAATCAGCTGTTAATGGATTTCTAAAATGTACTACCAGTGGCATGGGAAAATATACTCTTGCTTAGACCAGAAAACATAGGCTGTAATCAGATAACCTGTTACTGTAATGAGGCCAGTGGATAATACTTTGCATTGCTCAGTATTGTAATTGGCCTGTCCCATATCCTCCAGTCTTTGGCACTATAAAGAATAATGTTGCACCTATCAACTATTTATAACCATTTTTATTTCCTCTGTGTTCTAAATTGAAAGCCTAATTTAAGATCTACAAATGCAGACTGTGTAAAAAGTGTCCTAAAATAATGTGTTAGGCTGCTTTCACAGTCATTTCAGGGCTTTGTTCTCTGGCAAAGTTCAGGTTGATTTACCTCGTAAGGGATATATAATCATGTCATTGACAAAACACTAGCAATTAAATAATTTTTTTTCTTAGGTTACTGTTTTGTGACCAAGGACAAACTACAAGAAGTCAAAGGAAAGAACAGTCTGGGTTTTTGTTTGTTTGTTTGTTTGTTTGTTTGTTTGTTTAAGAACATGACAGGGGAAATGTCTAGTTACTTAAATTCTCAAATTCTTGTGGGTTTTGATGAGGTGGTTTGACTTTAAAAAAAATCTCATTCCAGTCAGTTTGTCTCTGATCAGTAAGTATCCATGGAATTTTTCTGGGATAGAGAATTTAGTTTGAGTTTAAATGTGCATCTGTGTGTAAAAATGCATGTGCTTTCTGTTCTATAGCCACAGATACGTACTTATTTAGATGAATCATACAGTGCTTGTGTGCACTTTTTTGCCATCCTTACAGGCTGGAACTTGCATCTGTGACTGTATGTTATTAGCATCTATGCTGTTATGACGGAAGTGTTTTTTTTTTTATTTTCAAGTCTTTTTCTTTAATTTGTCTACATATTTCTCAGTCAGTGCCTCCCACTAACTTTCAAACTTCTAGGCTAGTTTCAACCAAATCTGTCTGAACCCTCAAGACACCTCCATTCCTCCCAAATTACAGAAAGCTGGCAGGTATGCAGAAGACAGAGGCTAAAACTAGTGCTCTTGCTGCGGGAAGGGTAGGAAAAATTCAGCTTTTACATCTGCTGAGTAGCTGCTTGGTGCCAACTGGCACGTGAGCCTGGCCAGCCGGGTGGCAGAGGCCTAGCTCCAGGCTGGCTGCAGCAAGCACTGCTCCTGGCCTGCTGTCAGGGCAGTGTGTAGGTCAGGGATGTGGTGGAGGTGACTCCAGGGACTGTGAGGAAAGGCAGAGTTACTCTGGTGAGAGATACAGGAAGGTTGAGAGGGCTGAGGATACGGAGGGGATAACGAGGTGCTTTGGGCTGGGGAGGGAACCGCTGTTGTTATGGGGAGTGGCTGTGAGGGACACACAACACAAATTTGTTCTTATTGTGAGCATGTTCGTATTCTAGCTTAGCCTAATTACTGCTTTTGACTCAGCTCAACACATAATGTTGCGTGTCATGCTAGCCTACTTTTAATTTCACAGCTGAACACATTTCCATTGTTCTAATCCTGCTTTTCAAGCCTTGTTTTACTCCATCTGGAGGACATGCAAGGTGTTTGACTCTGACCTGCAGTACTAATGATAATATCTTCAGATCACCCTTTGGGGAATATCAGTAGAACTGTATAGTCCAAATATTTGCCCCTCAGGTGCTGACTAGATCAGTTTCCTGTAAAACATTGCCTCTGCCAGAGTGAGAACTGTTGTTCCTGAATGTGAGATATCGTTCAGCGAAATGGTGCGATAGGGCAGTGGGCCTGGTGAGTGCATTAATAAAAGCAGTTGTAGCCAAGAATGTGAGAAACAGATGAAGGTGCGATAACTAATCTTGTCAGGGGAGAAAGAGTTTAAATGACCTAGTGTTGAGTCAGAGCACTTCTTCCTCAAAGTGTCTGATTCAAAACAGTCCCCTCTTCTGCTTAGTAACATGGGTTTTTTGCAAATCTTACATGATGCTCAGTTGGTTCTCAGTTTTCTAGGCATAAGAAAAATCCAGTTTAGTACCAGCGTGGCAGAATTCTTAAATTACTTCCCCAGCCCATTTATTTATCTTGTGATTGCTAGTGGTCTGATCTAAAAACGTGTTTCTAGGTATACAGTCTCCCCGTACTTATAACTCAATAATGTTCTTCTGTGCCCTGTCATGTATGGCTATAAGTGGAATTCTCGTTATTTTAGCAATTTGGTGAAACTGCATGGTGAGAAAGGTGACTATTGCCTCCGATTTTGATTTTGGTCTATGATTCAAGTGGTTTATTGTCAGTGTACCAGCAAATACAATTCCAGTTCTCAAATGTCTATCTTCAGTTTTGCTCACTGTACATTTGTATGTTTGTTGCTGTATGAACCTTTCCTTTGCTAGTGGATTGAAATTGTGCTTCGAGTACACTGTTTCAAGCCCTTGTAACATAAAAAAACAAGTCCTAAACCATTATTTTATCATAGTTTACAGACTTATCTTTCAAAAAGTCAGGTATTATCTGGACTTATTTTTCAGCCCATCACTAATCTTTAGATGACTGATATATTGTCTTTTTAAGACTGAGACTAGCTGACTTAATGTTCAGCCGCAGTTGCTTTTTGAGGTTTTGATTCCCATTGAAATGGACCTTTTAATGTCAACTTCAATTTAATCAGATAATGTCATCAAAATAACATTTACTCTATTACTGCAAATTCACTGCGTTATTAGCTAGTGTAACTCGACAAAAAAGATGGTATGAACCCCCATGGAAATATATGCTTCCAGTAAAAATGGATACAGTTCATAGAAGCTCTATATTTAATTTGCAGTTTCAAAGCACTCTCTATGGGAAGATTTTACGATTCTGAAATAATTTTAAAACATATTTTCATAGAACCTGTAGCACCCATGAACTTCCTATAATTTTGAAAGTTATTCCATTGCACAGTTTTAAAATAAGTTGAACAATACATTTAACACAGCCACGGAAACAGTCCTTTAAGCCTACCGTCCTTTAAACGAGTGGGATTTCAGACTAGGATGAATGTTTGTATCTAAGCATTGAAAGTCAAATCACTTTGGTTTCTAGAACAGGTTGCATTATAATTTCATGCCATTTTATTTTTTTGTCTTGGAGGGAACTTTACACAAAGCTTGATGGGTTGTACCATATTTAAGATATGTATCTTTGACAGTCCCCTTTTGTGAGCTCTACTGACAGCATTAACTTCAGTCATTGCCAGTATTCTGTCTTTTTGTTCGTTCTCACCAAGATCTTTTTTTTTTTTTTTCCTATTTAAAGTAATATGAATTACGCCCTTTAAAAGTTCCATTACTGATGCAGAAATGTTTTGTACAGGATGTTTCCTGTCATTTCTGACCAGAAGTTGTCTCTGATATCTCAACAATTTCTTAAACTGAGATGGGACTCTCCTGAATTTACTGGCAATTAACAAAACCAGGGCACACAGAAAGAAACAGAAGAATCATCACTTGCTTAGGAAAGAAGAGAAAATTGTTTTGCATTTGATAAAAAACTTTTAAGAAGTACACATTCAGCCACTGGTGATGTTGAAAAGACTTCTATATATTAATACATGCTTATGCAATTTCGTTATTTAGTTACAGTTTGTTCCAGAATAGTACTAAAAAATGTAAAATTGCAGCACAACAACAGAAAAGCAATTTTTTTTTTCTATCTGCAAGAGCAGATCATCAAAATCTACTAAAATCACATCATAGGTCTCCATCCCATTTCTTACTGTTTGAGAGGTTTGAAAAAGTATCTGAATGTTTGGCTTTGTTAAAACTTCAAAATATTTGATCAGTAGTTTTCCTTTTTTTTTTTTTTTCTGTTTCTTTAAATTAATGTCTGTTTATGTTTGTTTGTTTGTTTTAATTCATGATTTCTTCTCATATTTTGAAACACTAATTCCTGAAAATAAACCCACTATCTTTTGTGGTGTATAGCCCCTTGGCAAAGAAATGGGCATTGTCGTGGTATCTTTAGGACTGTGGCAATGTACAGTAGTTACCTCTTGATGGCTCTATAAATGGTTTTAAGCTTGTCATTGAGAGCTTAGAGCATGGATTTGACTGTTCTTAAATGCTTCTGAAAAATGAGACATAGAGTTTGTGAAAGAAGAGTCTCTGTAAGGAGAATAGCCTTACTCCCAGTCATGCAAACCTAGGTGATGTCAGTTTGAGCGTTCAATAGTCTCAACTTCTTCAACCTTTGAACACACAGAAAAGAATTCTGTAACAACCAAAACAGAAAACGCAACAAAGGATTTCTCAGGTCAAAACCAACACTTGGAATTACACCAGGAAACAAATTAGCAAAGTCTCTGAGGTCCAGCTACTCAGATGTGCTGTATCAAAAATGCCACTTAGCAGTAACACAGCTGACATTTCCATGTGGTTTCTTAAGATAACCTGATGCAACGCATGTTGTGGCAGCAACCCATTATTAAGGTAAGCAATCATCATCTTAAGAAAAAAAAAAAAGAAGTAACAGCATTTTTTTCCAAAACTATTACAGTTAATGTGTTTATGCTAAGTTTAAAAATTCTATCATGTTATAAAAATATTCAATCAGAGGACAACAGTGTACACAGACTCTACCACATTGCTGCTGTGGTTTGTTATTCCACAGGCAATTATGGTTATTAAACCAGAATCCTTCATGGCTGAAATTTTCTCAGGACATTTGAGTTAGCTCTCTCCATCTTTAAAGTTATACACCTTTAAAGTGGTCTCCTTGTCCTTATGTCAACCCAAGAGCCTTTTTTTCATTTTGTTTTCTCCCTTTGCCCTTTTGAGGAGGTGGAGTGAGAGAGCAGGGTGGTGGACATGAGCTAGCCATCAGTGTGAAACCACCGCATGTGAGGGTATAAAACAGGGAGCAAATTCTTCCTCTCAGGAAGCAGAATCACATAGCCATCCGTTAAGTCCTGTGTCCTATGGCTGGCAGGTAGGAGGTGCTTTCCTGCAGAAGAATCCACCAAAGGTTATGCATACATACAATGAGACGAACCTAATCACAGCAGCAAGCCAGTATGAAATTAAGGGTATACAACAATGGCTAATAGCAGTTATGGGTCCCTCAGCAGTGCAAAAACTGTTATTTTCACTTGATCGTGCTCAAACCAAGATAGTTTTAGTGAATTTTCTGCACGTTATTACATTCCAGTAATACACAGTACACACTAAGAAAAAACACATAGTGTATTTGTTACATTTTGACCAAACTTCTGCTTTAAATGTACTAATTTATGAAAGAGAAAAAAAAAAAGAAATTATATTATCCCTTGGTAAAAACTCACTTCAAGAAGTCAAAAGCCCAAACTGATACACACAAGTAACTTTAAATTTTTTTGCTCTCTTTTTTTTTTTTTTTTTAGATATGTTATTGCTTTACAAGTAAAAATTAAATTTCCTGATTCCTCATCATGGTGGGGGACTTTTGCACTTGTGTTACCAAACCAGAAGATCACCTAAATTCATATTTAGCTTCAATATAGCGCTGTTAACTTCGAACAGTCAGCTGGACATGTTGTATACCTCAAGTTGCATGCAGGTTGGCTTTGTTGGCTGTGGGTCTACGTGGCTGAACATTCTTTAGCTACACATTTGTGTTGTACTTTGGTGTTCATGCAGTTTCTCTCAGGGTTGTTGATTGATTGTTCTATGCTCTTGTGGGTGAAAGTAGGTTTTTTAAACTAACAGCCAGAAAAATAGGATTTATTTTAATTGTTTATTTAGGAAAAGTTGATAAAATTTATTCACTCTCTCTGTAGCACATAAATGCTAGGGGGCGAAGCATCATACTTCTTTGTTCTGTTTACAGAGTCTAAATACAAGGAAAAAAATATACAGCATACTTGATATTTGGGTGTTTTGTCAAGTATATGTTTCTTTTTCTGGCATATTTAATAACTTGAAATCATGTGATACAATGTAATGAAACCCATAATGTGTGAAACCCATAATATAACCAATTTCATCTTTTCAACTGTAATATCTTAGTTTATCAGAAACGAAATTGGGCAAAACTGGGTGTTCATAACAAGCAGCATTTGCCTATTACTGTATTAGTACAAATATACCAGAAATTTTTTAGGCATTTTATGAGGGGAAATAAAAAAGGAGGGAAAGAAAATAAAAATCCCTAAGTGTGCAGAGAAGGATCCAAACCATTTTACTGTCCTTCCTTGGCAAGATAAGTTGCTTCTTTGTTTGACTATTATTTCTCTTTTCCAAATAAATATGAACTGCTTCTAAATAGGATGATGATAGCAGGTGGTCTCTCAAGCAGAAATTATTTTCAAGCTGACAAGTATACTGAGCACAGTATAACTACATGTATTTCAGGAAAACATCATGCACGTCTGTTTAAGGATTCATTAACATGGTATGGATTAAACCCATTGAAGATGGCACAGATTGTTTCATTTTATTACATTCAATTGGATTGGATGTGTGCCATTTGCAAAGAGCAATATTACCACAAAAAAAGAAGTCTGGCACATTTGTCACATAATATTCCCCTATTGAGAATGAACTGTTTCCTAACATCAAAAGGTAAAAATCTGTTTTCCCCTCACCCTCTGCCGTATTAACTGCAAGAAAATATGACTGCATATGTCTCGTTATCAAGTGTTTGAGTAACACATTTACTGTGCCCAGAGTCGTCTTGTTTAGTCTAATAGGGAGACCTTTGTATTCTTCATGATGCCAGGCTTCAAGTTCATCAGCCTGCTGACATGCTGCTTATCCCACAGCCCAGGGCTCGTCCAACTCGTGCCGTCACGCGTGGATGTCCCCGTCCCCCCGAGCCCTCCCTGAGATCAGAGATCGGGCACGGGAGGAGCGGGGTGACTGCGTCCCTGAGAAGGGGGACACCGGGTGAGCAGCACAGGCAGCCCTGCGCCCAGATGAAGGGAAGCAGCTGCTGTTAGAGGGAGGATGGTCAGACAAAGAGCGAGGTTTAAATTCATATAATGTTGCTGTTTATAACATGAATACTTTCGACATCTGTTTTAAGTCTAGTGTTCTAAATGAATGGAAGCCTTCCAAAGATGGGGCTTATAAAGCTTTATCTGTACACGAGTGCTGCAGTTTGCAAAGATGTGTCTTAATCGTCTGTAGCTTGTGTCTTTAATATTTAAGTAGCAAAACTCAAAAAATATATACATGGGAAATGGTGATATAACCAATGGAAAAAAAAAAAAAGATGAAAAAAAAGGGAGAACTGTGTGTGTCTATATGTACACTAAATGTACATATCATAAATAATCCTTTTCAATCCATACCCTTAAAAAGTCCTTGTAGTATAGGGTGGGGGAGGAGAATAGAACAAAAGCAAATTTGCTGTCATTGGCTCATTTCTAAACGTTCCATTTTAAATTAAACGGTAACAGTGTTACGGCATATCCCACGTAGTATTTCCTATCTTTTGCTGCAAGATCCATTTAAAATGTATTTTGATGCCATCCCTTTTGGATTCATCTACATTATTTTTTCAGGACCTCAGCCTCACTTACGTTTGTACTTGATATTATTATTGTTTGTTGTGCTGGTTTATTTCACATTGTGATTCTTGGAGGGGGGGAATTTAATTTTAATTAATGGGAAATTTAGAACAGGACCATTTAAAAAATCTGTTCTCTGAACTTATGTCTAGCAGGCAGCATGAAGTAGCTTTCTTTTTTTTTTGTCAATGGAGGTTAGTGATTCTCTAAATAATTGACAAAAACTGTAGGTAGGACATGAAGCGTTTGATTCATAGTGTGCACTGAAGAGTTAATTTATTTTATTTTACTTTTTTATTTTTTTTGTTGGTGCAGTTGGGACTCAGCTGTTGTTTCCTCTGGGATTAAACAGCTGTCAGCATTGTTAATGACATCAGATTCATGCATTAAAATTCTCTCATTCCTCTCTGTATAAAATGTGGATGTGGAAAGCACTGCCATATCCCTCTTTGTGAAGGAATGAAAATCCAAGGAAAGATAACAGCACTTATTACAAAACCACAGACCGGAGCTTCTGTTGATGGAATCTCGTAATGAGTAATTAAGCTACTTTGCAGAAGTCAGCGCTGTCACATTTGCAATTGGGTATTTCCATTCCCCTGTGGATGCAGCTGGGAAAAGACTAGTAAGATGATAAAAAAAAAGAAAAATAGAATTATTCTAGAAGTATCATCTTCATGAAGCTTGGAGGTTTCAATGCAGAAGTGGCTATGAAAAAAATTAGCCTACAGAAATAAGCTATCTGGTATGAGAGACTCCTTTAAAACATTCGTAACTTATACCATCTGATAAATGGAAAACAATGAGCTTTTTTTTTATTCCACATTCTCACAAGGATATAACAGTGACAGGTTTATTTGTGATTTGGGAGTGTTGGCTTTTGTTTTTTTGGTTTTTGCTTTTTTGTTTTGTTTTGTTTTTCCGAGCCTTTTGCTCCACAAATGGAAGTTTTTTACTCTGTTCAGTTCTGTAGTTCTGAAAATGTTACAGAAACCTTGCAGTCTTTTGAGGGAAAATTATCATTTCAGGGGGAAAAGGATTGATACAGATTTTTTATGCTGTAAAGTTCAAAACATTACTCATGCTTTTAAAATGATGCATAAGTCTTATGCCCCTAAGAACTCCAATTATTAAAAATAGTCCTGAATTTTCACTGGCTTGAATGTCCCTATTCTCTTAGTTCTTTTCTCCGTTTTTTATGGTTTGTTAAGCAATTAACTTACTCTTAGCTTTCTTCTTTCAAGTAGTGTTATTTTTTTAGAGGCAAAAAAATTGGGCAGCAAACGTAGTTTTCTAAATGGCTTTATCCCATTTCCAAGAAGTAGTTTTCATGCAGAAGTACACTAGTTTTTTTATATCCCCATACATCAGCTGTTACAGTGAAATCAAATTAAATTAAGTTCCAATGAAGAAACCAGCCTGCTAACAAAATGAATTGATAAAGTAGTAGTTTATTGAATTCAGTAAGATGTACAGGAATATATAGGAATAAAGCAGTTAATCGAATAACCAGCTTCCAGATCAGATGGTGAAATATGGGTGTCTGATAAGTCAAATGTGTTAAAGGAGTGGTAGCTGGAAACTCTAAAACATTCTATGCCATCTTTAAAACTATTCCTTTGAAAAGCCAAAGACTATTTTTTCAAGGCCATGTATTGTGAAAAAACTCCGTTTTATTAGCAGAGCCATAAATGGTGATGAAGGCACAATTTATTTTGATTTGTTGAAACATTAACAATGTACTAAGCACCCCACTGTATTAAATAATACACATTAATGTTGTCAGTATTGTAAGACAGGTTTGTTTAACATCCTAGTGTGCAGTGAGATCCCTGCGTGACTCCCAAATTCAGTCAAGTGTTACACTAGTGGTGTCAAGTGTCTTTCTGTAGTTAATTTAATCATGGTCGGCCCAGAAATGGACCTGGGAAGCTCTGCAGTGTAATTTATACGTCCTTTTTCATCATTACTGAAAATGTGCCCTTCTGGAACTAATGCTCACTAGTTTTATCATTAATGTGTAGTAATACCTTATAAAAATATTTTTCCTTTAGCTTTTATTTTCAGAAGACAAAAAATGAAATACATGGCAAAAGTACCCTTATGTTTACATGAACTGTAAGCAGGCCCTGCAGGTTATGCAGTGCACTGTGTTAAAGGAGATGAAGGCTCATGCCAGTCGCTGCAATGCCACTCAGTCCTTTGTGTAATTATCTTCTTTGAAAATGAAGGGCTTGGAGGGACACTCTGGAAGCGGTGTCAGAAAGAAGTGCTTTCATTCTGGGAGCATACAGCTGATCCCTCCTTGTGCTCAGAGTGCTCTCACTCCAGATGTGTCACCATGTCATCTTTTTAATACCCTGGATGGATAAAGACAAGAAAGTCCAGTGGTTTATAGGCTATGGTAGGAAAATTTGACAGCAACATCCACAGCCAAGAAACCATAAAGGATTGTAACCCAGAGGGTGAAGAAGACATTGAGTGTTGTCTTTCTCCATCACAGTTGAAGGTGTGCTCTGTCCATGTTTCACTCGCTCTGAAAGGTGCCAGTTACAAAAGGTGTCAGTACTGCTGTGCTGCAGTCCTGATCAAAGCGGCTGGATGGAGAGAACGGCTGGTGGAGTGGTGGTGTGAGAACCCTGCGCGAAGGAGGGGCACAAGGCCATGCTGGCCAGTGCTCGTGAGGTTACCGATGGTCTTTAGTTCCCTCACTTAATTCACCCCGTAACATGATTTTAGGCTGTAATGAAAAGTTTTGGAAATCAATGTCCTTCCTTAAGTAGCTCAAGTGCTAAAGCCTTCTGAGGTTAGCCACTTACCAAAATGGTTTTGAACCTTATTTTGGAGAAGAACAGGAACCCTTCCATTTAGTCTTTGGAGGAAAAACAAACAGACAGGCAAACAAACAAAAAACAATGTATTGATTGTCTACATTGCTGAAATTCATGTCTAAGTTTAAGAAATTATGGGAAGCTTTTTATTCTGGTAGTAGAAGGACCTAGAGTCCGTCCTTCTCTGTAGACCAGTAACAGGCTAGTTTTACTCGTGGTCTGCCTGGCGTATACTTGATGATACCATCTACATCTTGTTAAACTTGTTGACTTGGAGCCACCGAGGGGCAACGTGAGTAATTTGAGGTTGTGTTTTCAGTGTCAGGTGTAGGGAAACCTTTTCCAAATGTTTTCACATCAACTTGCTAAGCCCACATGCAAAACTAGTCTCTAAAAATCACACTTTTATCAGGCATGCCCTATCAATTAGAGCAATACATCCAGGAAAAAATATTCACGAGTAGCTGAATAATTGTCAATTATTTTTCCTCGTACTTAGCAAGAACATTCCTATGTGTGGGAGTGCACCTCACTCGAGTGTATGTATTTCTTCTCAGTAGATAGTATAGTAGTTGCAAATCTTTCATTATCTCAAAGACCTGTATTACTCTGAAAGATGTATATTTAAAAAGATGCTGGCAGTAACTGCCGCTGACAAGCAGCCCTGTTTGAAATAGTCTCCCTCTGTGGCACTGTGTAGGAAAGGCTCTGTACATTGATCTATGGATTTTTCATTTGCTTTCAAATAGTCCTACTTGTGTGTCTGCAAAGAGCGAATAAGCAAAGTTTGAATCAGTTTGACTTTGGAAGCATGATTCTGAGCAATTACCTTGGGAAAATACACCTCCTTTCGACTAAATAGATCTGTCAGAAAGAGCGAGAGTACAGCATACTGCTGCTGAAATACATGTGTGCGCTGGTAAACCGGGCCCAGCCAATTAAACATCAAAATGTTGGCTGCAATCAGTTCACAGGGAGACTTATGTAAGTTCATTTTCATAGTATGTGCGCGTGTATGTGTCTCTAGACTTTAACTGACAGATTCCCACAGTGAATAGACTGGGGAGTTATCAATTATATGGTTAGCTGTGCGCTGCAATTGTACGCTCTGCGGCTTTCTGACAGAAGCAGGCAGAAAGCGATAGAAGTGGAATAATTGTGGTTCAGCAAGACTGTTAATACTTCAGTCTAGGAACCTCAAATCATCGTGAAAAGATGGAGAAAATGGTCATCTTAAGCCCGACAACTGCAATTTCATTTGTTAAGAGGACATGAAATGATAACGGCTAAGTTTTACCTCCCCGAGTAGGAACTGCGGTGTGTTGAGATTGGGTATTTTGGGATTCAGTGGAACCATTCACCTCTAAGAGCACTGAATAACTTCTGCCTAATTACTTTGAAGTACTTTGTGGACCAGCATATAAAAATCCCTGTGATCTGTTAGAAAATAGCTGCAGTACCCACTTTTTAAATCATGTGTGTGCTCCAAGCACAGCCTTGAGTTTTTACAAGTGAGCCCGAGTGATTTTTATTGCTCCTGTTTTCCACCCCTGTGTATGTCAGCTTGGCAGGACACTTATGTTCATTAAATGTTCTCCATTTCCACAGTAACGTGTAACATACTTCTGCTTCCTGGCTATCGCTGATGAGTTACTTTGCTTCTGACAAGGAACCCCTGCCTGGTCCTGTCAGGATGACCATCAGAGCCCTTACACTTGTTAAGCAAACTAGACAAGAACCTACAGGACCAATTTGTGATGGATGGTTAGTGTACCTCACACACAATCTTTCCTCCCGGTATGGATGGTTTGTAGAATTCAGGAAAATAAGTAAATAAGAAAAATATGTAGCATATTGCAGCTATTCAGAAGTGTGTGATACCAAGGTTTGGAGTGTGATCACCATGGCCTGTCTTGCGCTGTGCCCTGTCTTCAGTCAGTTGGGGCCCTCTGAAAAGCTGTTTTTAAGGCCCCTTGTTATGCAGTTTGTTACTGTAGATGCACATAAGTGGATTCGTTTCAGTTTTCTGTAACTTTTCTTTTGCCATATGGTTTTTAGCTGAAAGTGAAATCAGACTAGGTTCTTCAGTTCAGGATCTCAAACTGAGTCCAAGGTTCTCAAGCATAAAACTACAGGTGCAGGAGCTTCTGAGATTTCCAAGAATACTGCTTTACTTGTTTTCTAGAGCACTGGATGCCAGTATGGGTGTAGGCAATTGGCAGGGAACGACTTCGGATGGTGCCTAAAGTAGCCATGGCAAAACATGGTTTTGTCCTTGGATAGCCACAATTTTCATGCTGAAACAGGAAGCTATTTCTATTAAATATGAAATTAACACTTTAATCTGAAATGAGGTACCACTATATTTCTGCTACAAGTCATGGCAGGACTCACCTGTCCGAAGGGCTTGAACCAGCAACTAGTACTTACGTCCTGTTTGAGATTTAAAACCTGAAGGCTCCCAAATTGAACGTGTCTGATTACTCTGAAGACTTACTTTCATGTTATTCTTATTTGGAACTTAAGATGCTTGTGAACCTTACAGAGTTTTTGGCTATTAGACTTAAACGTAATCTTAAATTATGCTACCATATGCATCTAAACACCAATTCTTCTATCGTTTTCTAATTGTAAGTTTCAAAGAAGGGCAGGAGTTTTCCATTATTTTCTGAGTTTATTTCGCAACATGGTATTGCACAGTCTCCTTGGAGTGAGTCTGACTTGTGCAAAATACTAAAAGGAGCATTATGTGCCACATCAGAGTGGTATATAAAAAAATCATATGAGCAAGTAGGAGAGCATCTAAAACCAGGTCTTAACATACAGGTTTCTATGCATTGGAATCTAGTAATGTGGCTCTGCCAGCAAGTTAGAGGTGAACTAGAGACAAGTGCAGTTGTCAGGGTTTAGGAAGCAGATCTGTGCTTTTATTGCTCTTGTTCCAAGGTGCTCTTCTCTGTCAATTATATATTTAGATTATGTTTTTCTGGCACTTTTGAACACATTATTAGATATTTGGCTGCTAGCCTTTTCTGGATGTTTTTGGTTAGTCCCCCCACCCTACAGCTGATGGATGTTACAGGAGGGCACCCAGTGTCACTGCTGCAGTCTGCCAGTATGCAAAGGGAAAAGGTGAGTGGAAGAGGCTCAGGTTGCAGGGTGGCCTCAAACCCATCTCCGTGCTCCCTCCTGAGGAAAACAGCTCAATTTTATAATTACAGAAGCTGGAATATTAATGGTCTCTCTTGTTGTTTCTCAAATTAAAGACGCTTTCACTGAGAGAGGTTTTTAGTCCTTCACATCACACATCTGCATTTAGGATCCCCTGCTCTACTGAGGAATCTTACAGCTTCTGTAATCTCCAACTCACAGCTGACAGTGAGAGTAGGGTGGGAAATAAGCCATCCACCTGGATACCCACAAACAGTAAGGCTGGATTTGCTATAACAAGTAACATGCCTTTAAATTGTAATTTATGCAAGTCCTTTCCTTTAGTAGGAGACACATCTCCTGAACACTGCCCAGTGAACAGCTCGCACACTTGCCCATTTGCTCTTGGGCCTCAGGATTTCTCTGTGCTCCCCCCACTGCCTAATTTTTTAATATAAATGCATATTTTCCCCTCCTTTTTGGGCAGAAATGTAACTTTTGTAGGAAAGCAGCATGTGTTCAAATGACACATTTCCCAGGCATTACATTTGATAATTTCACAGAGATACTGGAGTTACCTCGTAGCAATGAGTTAACACAACAAAGGAAAATCAGTTTGTTTGCTGTAAGCGGAGGATAACGGTGCCTAAACTTTACTATTGGAGAGGGGGGAGACGAGCAGGAGGCACTGAAAATTGCTTTTTATAATTAAAAAGGGAATCTCAGATGTTTTATATCTTGAATATTTACAATAAAACCTTCAAGTGCTTGTCAAGAGGGTAATGTGTCATTAGCAGGAGCCTTTGCCTCTCTTCTCCTCTCGGACATGACAGTGCAGCAGGATAAGAGAAGAGTAATTATAGTTCAGCAGGGCTGCCAGGTGTGATAAATGAGTAATCAGCACGCAGGAGTCCCGGCCCTCAAAGGAGGACTATTACAGCCTTATCAGCTGTGGGCCTGGGTGCGCGGTGGCCTCGTGCTGAGCCCAAGCCAGGGCTCAGTGCTGCTGGATGCAGCCGCTTGCAGACCTCCGCTGTCACTGCTCTGTCACCAGCTCCTTTGTGCCGCTGCCATGGGAGGGGATGGGGAGGGAGGGGGAAAGGGGAATGCGGTGCTCCTCATGCTTGCTGCTTGCCAATATTTACATAAAATGCTTCTCTGCTCTCCAGGTGAGAAGGTGCATTCCTGCCTTTATGGCTTCTTGAGGCAAGGCTTGCAAAAAAGCAAGCTCTTGTCTGCGCTTTATTTAATTCTTCTTCCTGCTGCTTTGACCTCTGTATGTGTGTGGGTGTGAGTGCATCTGTGTTTGTGCAGGCAGCACCTTCTATTTCAGCTCGGCTGTGCCGGGGCAGGGCTTTCTCTCCCAGACAAACTGGAGGGTAATCAGCTTCCCGACGGTGCTGAGGTCTCATTAATGTTGTATCACAGCGCTGAGCTGCAGCCCCAGCCGCGTCCTTCCCGTGCTGGTTCTGATGGCGTGGTTCAGCCGCGTGTTACTGCAGGGAACGGCTGTGTATCAGAGCGAGGGAACTGATTAAAATCAGTCAAAACCCACTTCAACCAATCAGTGGAACATTGATCCTCTACTTATCTATTTCCCTTCAAGTTCAGTGCTACCGACAACAGTGTTGGCACAGGAAAAAATTTAAAATAATTCATAAAATAATTCCTGTGAAAAAGAGAACATGCTTTGCCTACAATAAATTGTTATTAAGAAAAAAGGACATAATGTTCTTCGGAAAAAATGGACGACCAACAATTCAGATGCAAGGTTATTTTTACAATACTTGCGTTTTTATCGGTTGATGTATTTTAACTGGAGCCCTGACAATAGTCACAAAAAATTATTGCTCCGGCATGGAGCTACTTATCTGACAAATGCAATGCGAATGGTCTTGTTCTTATCAATGAGATCAGATTTCAAAAAAAATGAATACAAGGAACGAGGCGTTGCTTTGTGAACAGATAACCTTGCAGGCATGAACTCGCAAACCTGAATAAAAGGATGTCTCTATGAAATAATCTGTGCATAAGTGCAATCAGGTCAGACTGTAATAGACAGTGGGGGGTGGAATCAAAAGGGGGAAAAACTCATTTCATCACAGTTAATGGCAAGGAAAAGAAGGCAAGGAAGGACTTTCTTTGGAGCGGAGCTGTTGCGACAAAGACCAGGGCTTCAGCGTGTCATGCACCATTTGCTGTTGCACTAGCGCTCTTTTCAAGAGCTGTGAAGCCATTATTGTAATGTGAAAAAAGTAGAAAGAAATACTCCCTCCTGGTCACTGGAAGGGCAAATGAGGTGCAAGCCTTTTTTTTTTTTTTTTCCTTTCTTCGCGATTTGTGCAGGGAGGTTTCTAGATTCCCCCTGGTGAAACTCCACTGGGATGCAGAAAAGATCACAGTGCCCTTATAAACAACACTTCTTGGCACTGTTTACCTTCTTTTGTGACTTTGCTGCCTGAGAAGGAGGGTAGGAGTATCAGAGGCCCTATTGCAACTAACATTTACCCTGCTTTTGTCTTTCAAGAGGCAGAAACTTTAGAATATTCTGAAGCAAAAGTTTTACAGTGTGGTGCTGTGGTTTGGGTTTTGAATTAAAAAAAAAAAAAAAGCTCAGTACATTCCTGTATGGTAAAGTTATCTAGTGGTGATAATAAATCCAATAGTCTGTGGATTTTGTGTGTTATTAAAAAGAGAAGAGAAAGAATCCTTTGTTCGTTGGCATAATGCAATCCTGTCTCTGAACAGTTCTAATTTGCAAACCAAGTACTTTGTAAATTGTGGAAACCTGGTTATAACTTGGAGGCTGAATAAAATGGGTCATCTCAGTGCTGAAAGATAAATATAGATGTAAAATAGTGCCACAGACGTCTTTTAAGCAAAAAATAAATAAATAATAGATTTCAGAGCTGGCTCGTTCTTGTATAGTTTATGGGTAAAGCAAGATTACACATACAGCCCTGCAGCCGATTCCCAGGACTGCTAAAGTGTGAAGAACAGGAGTGACATTCTAGTCTTCAATAAATCACTATAAAAATGTTTATGAACCCTGCAATTTACTGTCTTTTAAATGCAAATTGAAAGGGGCATCGTTGCAAGTGTAAAGGAGACCTGCAGTGGCCTAAAGGAATTATAAAATGTTGCAAAAGGCTTCTGAAATTGTGTGATCTTAAACGGTTCTATTTTAAAAAATGATTTCCCATTTATACTTCTGTGACAGCTTTGTTAATTTATTAAAGAGATCTCTCTGAATTTCAGGAAGGTGTTTATGAGCACTACGCTTCACAGAAGCTATTCACAGAGGCTTTCAAGGAGTTGCAGTTTAATTTGGCAGGCTCTGAAGTGAAGTTTGCTATTCACGTACAAATAGTATGGAAGGCCATGGGGGTTCAACAATGTATAACGCAGCAATCTTATCTGATAAATGATAAAGTGTTGAAAAATACTGGTAAAGTAGCAAAGATTCCTTGACTCTTCCCAGCTCCTCGAGTGGTCACCTGCTGTGAAATTCCTAAACGGCATAAATGAGTTGGATAGACAGTCCATCCTCCTTCAGCCCAGCATTACTGGAGTCCAGGCTGAGTGAAGACTGAGTCCTCCCTTCCATACTTTAGCAGTGCTTTTTCCAGTTAAGGTGAACTAATTTCCACTTATACATTTAGCATTTTATCCAGAAAATATTCCTCATTGTGGAAACAGGAGCATGAATTAAGCACCAGAAGAGAAGTTGTCATCAGTTGGATGGGTTGGGGTTTTTTTTTTGCTTTATTGACTGGGTAAATTTTGAGGGTTTTTTAATTACTTTTTAATCTAAGAGACATGAATTTCTGCATTCAGGAAATGTAATTGCCACCAAATTTATTTTAAAAATATATGTATTCATTCAGACAGTGTGAGATATGAATGTGTACATTTGGAACCCTGCAATTGTTTGCATACCCTAGAATCCTCCACAGCGTCCTTAATCACATCAGTGTAATTTAATGACATAAATAACCGTGATGGGCTCACGCGACATTCAAGCTGTGCAGGAGGAGGCATAGCAGACAGCTTGCAAGTGTGTCATCATCCACTGCCAGTGATAGTTCTCCTGACTGCCAAAACTTTATGCTCTTTAAGACAAGAGACGTAGGTACTTGATTTCTGACAGCCCTTCAGTTAAATATTGCTCCACTGGTCCTTTGGCTGTCAGAAGTGGTTGGAGAATGGGCTGTGAGGCTCCAGTGTGAGTGGAACATCTGCCTGGGCAGTATGGGCAGCTTCTCAGGATACGTACAGTGGAGGAACTTCGGAGCCCAAATTATTTAAATGAATAACTTTGGAGTATGTGGGCATTTGCGTGGAAAATAATGTCACTTGGCTCTATCAACTGAAGACTTTCTAACCTCTAAATAGAGCAGTCACAGTTTACAACTCAATAGTATCCAGAAAGTATTACTGTTGATTTTGTTGTCATGCAGAACTGCTGAGGCACTGCACCTCTACCAGCAGCCATGTGTCTGCCTGGATATCCTTTTTTTTTTGTAACTGAGTTTAATATGCAGGTATCATTGCTTGACAGGATTAAAAATGCTGTAATCCAATGTCTTCAGAAAATGAGCTCTTCTCACTGTGAGCTCTCGCTACCTCGCCTGCTGTTTCAGACCTGCTTGTGCCATGTGCTGACAACCATCCCCACCTCAAGTTGGTCTGATCCAAAATCTGCCCCTCTGTGTTCCGGTGACCAAAGTACCTGCCTGTGTATGGAAAGTTAAGGGGACAAGGTTGTGACTACTGAAAATGTGAAGATGGGACCAGGTTTCAGTACTTGGATTTTGGACAGGAGAGGAGCAGGAAGTGTTCTGCTTCCCTGTAATGCTCGCCGCTCACTCTGACAATACTGGCTTGTTGTTTGAGCAGGCTTTGGAAAAGCTGAGCTGATCCTCAGGAAAATGGTTTATCTCTCCATCTTTGCATTGCTAATACACCTGTTATCAATGCCATCTTGGCAACAAACGTACACACTTAGGGACTGCACTACGTATCTGTAATCTCACAAGCTTGAAACTTACGCAAAGCCCTCAGAAATCACATCTATATTCCTTCAGCACCAGGAAGGATCAGAGCCTCACCTGTGTACAAGGAATCCAAGTTGCCCTGGATCAAATGGCTTGTCACTGTCTGTACAAGGCAGACACAGTGGTGAGTCAAATGGCGACAGGGGTTCATTAGCTCACAAGTATTAACAAGGAGCTGTTAAATTCTCTGTCTAGCATCAGACCTTATTTCTGCATTTGAAATTAAGGTGTTCATCAGTGAAGAGACAGGAATTACACATCTGTTTCATAGTTACTGAAGGCAAAGGCAGCAGACACATTTGCCATGCCATGGTAAGGCTTGACACGTTGCGCTGTAGCTTGGGTGTCCTTATGCACAGCAGGGATGTCAGATTCCTTCAGGTTAGTAACATGCATGAAGCAGAGCAGCAAACTTCAGTTTTAGTTCTGTGGTTAAAATTGGACAGCTAGTTACAGTGTCCCAGTAGGACAATGCAGAAAATGACTTTCTTTCAGGTGAGGTAGAAAATGCTTCCTTTGTTAGTCTATCCTGAAAATATACTTAATGATGTGATCCATATCTGCCTGTCTAACATGGTTTGTTCTAAATGTATTTATCCAGTTTCAGCAATACTCTATGTGTTTTGGGCAGAGAGGATCTGAGAAGCTAGGTCTGGCCTGGCTAGTGAGAGGAGATACGTCAACTGCTTGCACCTATTGCTTACATCTCTTAAGCAAGCCTTAAGGTCCTGGCTGGGCACTGGCAATGAGCAAGGAGGCTGGAGACCTGAAAACAATAATCATGTCCAAAACTGAGCAGAAGGACGATTCAGAGCACAGGCTGTCCTGTTTCCTCTCAGTCCTCTCTAAGATGAGCAAAGGTTGCTAAAACAACACTGATAATGAGGTTTGACCCTCCCATTACCATTGAGCTCTGCCTACAAACCATCTGAACTCCACCCAAGGGATTTGAACTTGAAAACTATTAACCTTCCAGATATGAAGTGCTTTCTGGTGTTACTTGTTTCCTAGCCCTTGTAATACTTCAATCTTTTGTTGTGCCACAGCGCTTGATCCAAATACAAAGGTCTGCCAGCACCAAGCCATTGTCCCTTCTCCTGGACTCCTGTTCCCCTTCCTCTCCTGACCACAGGTAGAAGCAAGCAGTTCCTGGCAGGTTTATGGACAGGCTCTGCTAAGTCAATAATGAGCGGTACATAAATGACATAAATGGGCTACAAGTGGGAAGGACAACTGGATGGACTTGGGCTAGCTGAGAGCAGTGAGCATTTAGGGAAAAAGTCTAACATCAGCAACAATATACATCTGGATGGAAAATCCAGAACACAGTCCTCAAGTCAGTTGTTGTTCTAGAAATACAGCCCCGATTCTGGTGTTCCTACCAGGATAACAGATTTACTTTCTTCAGCTGCCCCAGGTCTTTGGAACCATGCATTCAAATTCTGTCCAAAGTTGTTTTTACCTTTTGAGGTACTCCAACTCATTTCTGCATGTGTAGGTTGAAACCATGCTTCTGTTTGCTGTCTGTGGACATTTATGAGATCCTGGCATTTGTCATAAGTATAGGGCTTTGCCCTTCTGTCCTTGGGCAAGAATTTCCCTTCTGCTGTATATTTGCAGAATACTATACATCGTTTCCATCCTGACTGCCACCCTATACCTCATAAGTGATTGTACTCCAGTGGGGAAGTGATTTGTATGTATATTTTTATAAAACACTTCGGGGTCCTTGGGGAAGAAAGTTGTTATATAAATGTATTTCCCAGGGGAAAGTAGTGGAAATCTCATTACTTGGAACATACAGCATATTTAAAAGTAGGTTTGACAAAACACTAGGAAATAAAGGAAACAATTCTGAACTGGCATTGGGATGGGCTAAATGATCTAGCAGATCTTTTCCATCCCTAAAGTTTGTCTCATGATTTTATTTAGTGCATTGGAAAAAGCGAATGAGGAATGCTAAAGCCATGCACATATAAAATATCCTTCAGCAACACTGTGGCTTATTTTAATATAACCTTTAGCAAAACACTGTGGTTTGCTTACTTGCTGATTTATTTTAGGTAGTTCAAAATATTTCTATTAGTGATCTCTTCGAATTACTTTAGGTGGTGCAATGGATTTGTAGCAAAACATAGCATGTAACTTGAGTGTACTCTCTGAAGCCAGGTACTCGGTGCCAAGCAAAATTTGTATGTGTAGCTTCTGTTTTAAGCAATTATATGGTGTGTAATACACAGCAGAGAAATTAAGTAGAAGTACATTTTGCCCTAAGGGATTACTGTAGATGCTGGATTTATTTTAAACAAGTTTTCCCCCTCGTACAGTAAGGTTCCTTTAATAAATCACTTATATAATAATCTACAGTATATTAGCTTAAAAAAAAAAAAAAGTAAATAAATAATAAGAAGAAATATCAGCTAAAAAAAATGTAAAAGTAAAGGTGTGCTATGGCAAGGAAGCATGTTTATATGTTTTCGGGAATGCAGATAAATAGTAGCTGAGAAGTCTAACAAATAGAAGCCTTTCTATTGCTGAACTCAATAGCATCACTGCAGTAAACTAGTTATGTAATAAACTGCATGGATGTCACTGGAGTGCAACCAAAACCATCCATCTGACCTGTTTCTCAACTTACTTAAATTAATGGTGATCTTCTCTCTGAAGGAAAAAATCATGAAAATACATCAAGAACATCCATGCAGAGATGTTATGAAACTGGTGTGGTCGTTAAAGTTGAGCCATTTTAAGCATGGAGAAAGAACTGTCTTCTGAAACGTTACCTTTCAGAAGTTAGTTATCAGTCTTCTGCCAGGTTGTTCTAGCTCCTAATTACTAGTGAAGTAAGAAGCGTACAATGAATAAGAGTCTCACGTAACTGCCATATAAATTGGCCAAATGGTTTTCAAGACCATTTGTTTGTAGGAAGTCTTATTATGACTGCTATAGCTAACGTATAGTTTTGTGTTCTTTTATATGACACAGTAAAATGACAGCTACACCAATCAACCTGCATCACTGTGCAATATGTCAGCTCCTTTCAACAGACCTGATTTCCAGAATAACCTTTTCCCCCAGACATTTGTTTCCCTTTGATTCCAGCCATGAGACCCAGAGGGATTTCATTCATAACAGTTGTGACTTCCAGCTTTGTGAAGACATAAAAAAAAAAGGAGTGGCAAATCTTAGAAAAAACGAAATCAATATGCAAATTCCAATTTTAATTTGCAAACTGTACTAAGAACTACTAGAGAACGTGGCAATTTCAGTAGTGTCTTTTGTACTTCAAATCATTTGCAACTTATTCATGAACTTCCACTTTTTCTGTTCTATATTACATTTTGGCATATACCCAATATGCAGAGCAATAATATAACAAGGAACTTCTTACAGGCTGTCAGCCTTGGTTACAGATAGATTATTCCTTGCCCCCCTGGTCTGTTGGCCATTTATTTATCATGTGAAATCTAGCAGTCTTATAACTGCCTCTTTCACCCTTATTCCAGTGCTTTAAAATAATACCATCTTTTCATGTTTGTTCCTATTTGCCCACTAACATTCGTAAAACGCTGTCTGATCTGTACCAGCAAAGCCTTGTTTGTGCATGACCAGCTACCCGATTGTTGTAGTTTTTGTAAGAGTTGGTGCTTCCTGTAAGAAATAAAATTTGGAGTTTAACATGGGATCAGCTTTAAAATTATAGTCTGTGATGTTCCAGAACTTGGGAGTTCTGTACTTTTCATAACTAGCAGTTTTCCAGTGGGGAGTCGCTCTACACCTCCTTCTGTCCCTTCTGTGATCTTGAGCAGCCTTCCTTTCATTCAGTTTTTAAACATGGAAAAACATTGCAGTAAAAAAATGATAAGTGATCTCCACAGATCTCAGTAGATGTGTTTCAATAGATTTGAGAAGTCCTTTTCAAAGGTATGTTTTAGGGATATGTTTCTTTGTCAGAGCTTATTGCATTTAGGTCTGCCACAGAGATGAGACGTATTTATTAATAATTTTTGTGATATAAATGTAGACAAAGAGTTTACTCATTTCTTTATAAGTTTGTGGTCACTCAAATTACTACTTTTAGGGTTTTAGAGAAACGCCAGTGGTAAGTTATATAACTTTAGTTGTTTCCATTTGATCGCAGTTTTGGTTTGAGTCTTTTTTTTTTTTTCTAATAAATGCTTTGGTTGTGGTAAATATCTCCCTTAGCCAGCTCTTTTTCTGTAGTGGTCTTGGCTGAAAAAATCGTACTTATGCTACAATATCCAAGTAGCATTTGATGGCCACTTTGATGTAGAGCTCAAAGATTTTTAAGCCCTTCTTTGGTAACTAGATAGATTTGCAGTGCACTGTTATATTCAGTGGTGATAAAACACTTGCATCATTTGGAATTAAATATCTTACAGATTATACGAGCTTTGTGTGTAAAGTTGATCTAATTTCTTTAGAATTTCACTGTTGTGTCTTCCAGATCCTGTGAAACCTAGTATATCTGATATCATCTGTTCCTGGTTTTGTTCAGCTACAGGAGGTACTTATGTCTTAACATGAAATCCTATCTCAAAGACATAATGTCTCTTTCAAAAGGTGTTTTTCAAAGATCATAAAAATTTAAATAAAACCATTATGGAACTCCAGAGCTATTAAGGCTTATTCCTCCATTAATACAGAATCTTGTTTGTTTGTTTGTTCCTGATCTATTCCATAATCTCTGCTTTCCCACACTAAACATGTTCTCCTGTGTGATCTGTATCCTGGACCACGCTGCACCGCAGGCCAAGCAGAGTATTCCCTGACCCTCATTTAATATTTACTCATGTATTCCATACAGAATGTGAGGACCATTTTCAGATCTAAAAAACAAAACAAACAGAAGAGACCCACACAAAAAAACTGTTACGCCCCTGCAATTAAATAATGGTAAGGAAAACAGAAACCTGTGAGTGTCCATACAGACTTGCACGCTGTGTGATGAACATGCACGCTGAACACAGTGCTGCTGCTGGATCACACGCCTAGGACCAGCCATCCATGGCAGTGACATTCAATAGGGGAAGAGTGATTGTCCCGACTAAACTCAGTGCGGATGTTAAATAAATGTCTCCATCCCTCACACCCATTACCTCTATCATGGCTGTTTCACTTCTATTAACTTTGCTTTTCAAGCTTAAATTAGACGGTTCTTTTTGAAGTATTGGAGGCTATTATACTGTTAAATACCTCACAGTAAACACTGTGTCTCTCTTTTAAAATGGTGCTACCTGCTTTAAGTAGGCATAGAATAAAATAAACCCTTAAGGAAGGACACACCTGGCAGCTTTACTCAGCAAAGCCTTTGTTGCTGTTATTTCTTTAGTTTGATAATTAATACTTAAGTGCTTTTAAACCTCTAGGGAAGTCTGTAATCCTCGAAATTGTCTTGTTTTATACAACCTGTCTTTATTCAGTGAAATTAGGGGTTATACAGGGTGACAGACTTGCAGGCGTGAGCATCAAAGTTCTCACTTTTCCTCCCAAATCAGAATGTGTGCACACTGGTTTTGAAATGTGTCACATTTACACCAGAGCTTATTTCTGGCTGAAGTGCCACCAGAAGCAGTTTTCGAAGGAATTTCCATTTCTAGACATTCCAGCTATGCTTTGTCTCATGCAATGCGGAAAACAAAGCACAAATCCTCCTCACGCTGAATGAAAATTCGCGATCCTCACAAGCAGGGGGAACCACTGTAAGTGACAGCATTCTCATTTTGTCTGTGAGGAGTCCTCTTCCAAGACCCAGTCATCACTGTCCAGCTGTGAACATTGAATAATGAGCTGTATCACCAAACAGGCAACAAAACAATCGGAAGGTCCTACTTTAGAGGAGTCAGGGAGTGTAGACGTGGAATGTCATTGCCTTCCCAACGGAAGCTATTTCTGCTTCCTTCCCCCACTCACTCTCTACTCTGTAAAATGCAATCCCATGTGAGAAATTCATATCTTCTGCGAGCGCGGCAAGGACATTATGGAATCCAGGCAGCATATTTGCATATTTTCATAACCATAAACATGCATTTTTTTTCCATTTGTGCTGTGATGTTCTCCATTCATATTCTAAGTGGCAAAATCTTTTAGCTGTGATTGGGCCTGGTCCTCAGTGGACGAGATTCGACTGCATCACGTGGCATTTATTAATCTAAAAAAGTTGTCTTTCAAAACACATCTAAAAACATATGGGAGTTATGCGGAGCAAAGCAATTGCAAGTTCATTTGTTATTTCAACAAGCTCATTTCTTATGATTTCAGTTGTATAATAGATGTGGAACTGTTTGCAGGTTGTTTGTAGTCATATATTTTTCATTTGATTGCTTGGGTTAAAGAAACGGAAGCCTGAAACATATCATCCCCTCAGAGGAATGGATGATGTTACACAATTGGTGGGGCTTTTTTCTCTCCTCCTTGTTCCTTTGTCAGATGGCATGCGATACGCTTTTCAGGCAGTAATTTAGAGGCTGTCAGTCCTGCGGTGGTCACTGGGGATGGAGCCATCATCTGACTCGTGGCTTTTAGCATTTGGGGTTCTTGGCTGGCAAAGGTGTAGGTCTGTGTCTGGAAAAGCATTTACAGGGTTAGTGAATCACTGGGCTATGTCAAGCGCGAGAGACTTTCAGCAGCTTCCTCTGTAATCCTTTACTCACAATTGCCCTGTGATGGCCTGTAATGTTAGTTACTCCTACAATGGATTTATGAAGTATTGTTAGTGGACAAGAAGATATGTATTCTATGACAGTTCAATATACACATTTCTCCAAAGCATATTTTCTGTTACATCAGTGCTCCCTAAGGAGGGAAAATATATCATATAGTTGTTATTTATCATTTTCAGTTTTATTTTATCTTGTAGTTTTAGTGTATACGTGCTGTTCCCAACCTTTTCCATGTAGAACAGTATGAGTAGTTTTGTATGTTGAGGACTAAGCTGTGGTTAATATGGCTTGCTTTCCTACATACAACAGAATGCTTCTACCTGATGAGCTCCTCTTCCTACTTGGGAGAGTGTCGTAAGGGAAAAGGAGGAAGTCTGTGACCTTCATGGGATGATGTCGCTGGTGAAGATCTGGGTGCTGCAAAGCTGTAAAGCTGTATTTACATGTCAGTTTTATCGGTGTGACAAAAAAGAAACTGTACGATGATATGCCACCTTAAAATCCTTTTTTTCTTGCTGCCATTAACTTTAATTTAAGATAATGCAGGTCAGTATGATGGATTGAGTGGCTTATTAATGATATTCTAATGCACCAGGAGAGAACTCCGGAGGTCAAGCTTATTAAAGGGGGAGAGAATGAGAGAAACTCACCCAAGACCATTCTGAGCTGGGTTTCATATTGGTAGAAAGTGTGTGCAGGTGGAAAGACGAAAGCTTCCTTCATTTGGCACTCCACTGCCTTACTGCTGGAGCTGGTGGGAGTGTTTGGGCCGAGCAAGGGAGGAGCATGGGCTACAGGCACATCTATGGCCCTCGAGTCTGCGTGTGCTAGGGATAGTAACGTTTGCTGTTCTAGCTTGGCTAATAAGTGCAAAATCTCCACACACCTGCCCCAGGGGTTGGAGTGGAAGTGTGCATTTTTCTCCCTGAAGAAATTCTCGTTAGCTGGATTTTGCATAGGAGGGATGTGACTTATCACCCCCTCTATAAATCTGGTCTGGATTATATTTTCTTTCTCTGTTGTGTCTCCCAGAAAAATTAGAATAGCAAAAGATAGGGTAAAATTAAGTTTATAGCCGTAATTGTGATTCTGCATGGCAACAAAACTCCAATAATTGGAGAGGTGGTTGCATTTTTGATAAATATTTTGGGTTTGAGGGTTTTCTGTATACAGGAGAGTGCTACATGCATCCATCTTGTCTGACGAGGTTTGCTGCAGGCGGTAACGCTGAGCTGACAATTCAGTGGGTTTTGTCAGAAATACCTGGTCAAAAATATTTATTGCATATTTTATTATGGCTGCATTTTAAAATGAGTAAATATAGAAGAGTAAGAAGTAGCCTGATATATCATATTCTCACCAGCCCGCCTGACACACTGTTGGGTCGGCTTTGCTGGAAGACATCCCATGTTTCATTGCCTTGTAGTCTTCAGAGTCACGTTTAAGGCAGTTCAAATGTTTCACTGCCTTTTTATTTATTTTTAAAGGTTGTCAAAAATCCCATATTTTCACATATTTCTTTTCTCTTTCCTTTTTAAAAGGGTGTCAAAAATATGGTATTTCCCTTACACACTCTAAACCTGTGGCCCAGGGTGGCCTGCCATATCTCTGTGCCTTATCTGTCAGCTGTGCTGGGGCTCACATGATGTACTTCAGTAACGTGGATGATTTAAGACTTGAACAGCCATCCATTAAAGGGGGAACTGAGCTACAGGGATTAGCATTTTAAGTCAGGCTTTGAATCAAACCAGAGGCAAACTGAATCTTAAAAATAGCTGAAGGAAACTGTGGGAGTTAAATGCCCAAATAGCAGGTGTCATGAAGCAGCAAACAAGCTTACAACCCAGTTCTTGAAAAGTTGTCCAGGGAGTCCTGTTTCACTACTTCATGGATGAACATATAAAACATAGAGAACAGCAGCTGTGCAAAGAAAAATAACAACCTGATAATCAGGCTCCTGTTGTCATTAAATAGTCGTGAGAGTCCAGGGCTTGGGTATCATAACAACAGTGTAACATGAAATATCCCCCCATGGCAACATAAAATTCCTCCAATCTTTAGGAAGGGCGTAGGGGAGAGCTCTCATGATCTTCTGATGATATCCTGTACCATTATTATCTTTTTTAATCCTAATCCAGATGCAGCTATATTCTCCTATATTACCTAGGCACCTGGGCCTATGTGGCTAAATTAGCTCTTAAGAGTTTGGCTGCCATACACATATAATATTTATGTAGAGAGCTGAGCCTTTATGGCAACAAAATATGCAGTTAAAGGACTGACATTCTCACAAAGCCATTATCAACCAGTATCATTCCTTCTGTCCTTGCAGCATGCAGAGTTTCCACTGATGTACACAACAAATGTACTCTAAAAGGATGCATCCTAAAATTGCCTCAACACAGATACTTTAATTCTCGTTTTCATATGCTACAGTACAGCATTCATAAAACTTACGTTGTGATTAGTCTGAATATTTGCTTGAAAATTAATGTCTATAAGTACATTTGAACTGGGATAGGCCTATTAGTTCTCTTATCTTTTTACCCTGCACTTTACTCTTCAGTGCAAAAGATGTATTACAAAAAAAAAAAAAAAAAAAAAAAAAGTAAAATGACAGTGTAGAGTGGAAGAGCAAGAACATTTTTGGACTGAAGTCTCTTACTTGATCAGTTCCAGGACTCTGGCAAGAAGTACAGGCTAGACTAACGAGTGAGTAAGCGTATCAAGGAAAATTATGGCTTCGGTTTTGACAGAATTGGAAGGGCCCTGAGATACCTCTCTAGAGTTGTGTCATGTGAATATCATCTCTATTCTGCTTCACTCATCCCACTCTGTCAGGCTCTTGAAGCAATGAGACCACATAAAAAAGACATGGGATCCCTTCTTTCAAGTGACACGAAACTAATCTTTAAATCTACTAGGATTATTTTTGATATTTTAGCTCACAGTGGAACTGAGGGAGAAGAAGCGAGATAGTTATCAGAATTGTGTGATATTAACTCCCATTACTTCACAACCTGCTGTTAGCAGAAATGCTTAGATGTAAAAGCAAACAAATCCCTGCCATGTGGGAAGGTGTTCCAAATACAGAGGTGGGCTCAGCATCAGAAGAAAAAGATGCCTGTGAAAATTTGTGTGTAGGCTGCGCTGTAATGAATGGCTATTTTTCTGCAAGTCACTTTGTACAAAATGAAACAGTTTATTTGTAGAAGTTAACACAGACACACACAAACACTGATATTTTCCCTCTCCAACTGAGAATCAGTATTTTTATGAAGTTGACAAGTTCTAGAAAATGTAGGGGTAAATAGTTAAGGGTAAATGCTACACACCTATTGTCTTTAAAATGTTTAAAAGCAATTATAGAAATGTGGGGCTATTGAAACAGTATCCTTGTTCTTTCAGGAAGCAATATGCAATTGATATTTCTGCACCCATTTCAAGAGAGCTCACAGAGTATATACATACATATAGGACTCTACTTAGATACGCTTATTAGCATAATTAGCAGTGTTGAAATGCCTGGAACTTCCACTGACAGCTGGACTAACTCAGTTGCAGGTCTTAGGACTTTTGTGGGCAGGGTGGGAGGCTTCCTCCTTTTTAACTAAAACTGTCCTTAAAATTGGAGAAGAGCCAACACAAGAATATTAGAAGAGAGGAAAAAAAGTGAACTACAAAAGAAAAGGGAAGACCTCAGCCCTACAAGTAAATGCCATTTGCTCTGCACAGTAGACACTATTAACTGAGAGAAATTGGAGGAATGAGATTTTTAACCTTTTAATAACAGAAAACAAGACTGTAGGCCTCCATATTGTGTGTTTAATTCAGGAGATCTTGGAAATTGCATTCTAAAATATAAAATACTGTTTAACACAGAAAGAAAAAGATAGAAATTGGTGCAAAAAAGGTAATAAAGAATGCTGCTTAAAAATGTATTGTGTTATACTTCCATATAAACGTTATACTGGAAAATCTTTCAGAGAGGTAGCCTGCCCTTTAAACTTTTAGGCATTTATGGCCTTAATTATGCTTTTCACCAAGATTTTGCATATTTAATATTTCCTTTTAGAGCTTTCAAGAGTCTCAATTATTAATTCCACTGAGGATTTATAGGTCCTCTGAATATCCCTTAAGTATAAAGATTGTAGACTCATCAAATACTGTTTTCTTCCTTTAAATTTTTATGATTTCTATATCAAATAGGTGACTGCAGTTTTAGAGCTGAAAGTGGAATATTTATCACTTGCCTTTCCAAACAGAAGCAATTCCTCCATGATCTGCTCTGAAATCTGTGTCTTCAAATGTGGTGGCAGAATGCAGAGAAATGATCTCTAATTCTCAAGAACAGGTAGTTATTTTTCGTATTGCATGGCCAAAACAAAGCATCTCACCTAAAGATGCTCTTTATAAAGTGAACTGCCTGAAATGGAGAAGAATAGTGTTAACCAGAAGCCTATGAATAAGTCATGGAGCCTAATTTTCCGTTATTACAGCCATTGTTTAAAAATGCATGTCTACCCAGGACTTTGTAATGATTTTGTATTACTTAAAAAAAAAAACTTCTACAGTTCTTTTTTCCCCTCAGTTATTTCATTACTACTTCATTAACTTTGCTCTCCTACTGTGTTTGTAGGGCTTTTGAAAACCAATCTGACAAAAAAAAAATAATATCTCTATCTCTCTCTCTCTAGATATATTTTTAAATTGCCCCTGAGACTATCAATGCTTTAGATACTTTTATGATTCTTTCTTCAAATGCTTTCACCATGTTATACTTTGGCATCCGTAGCAAAACCCATTAGCTGTGACAGGTTAAGATGCCTCTGCAGACTTCACCACAAAGGAACTGAGTCGGTGCCAACCATTATTCCTTACAACATGCTGCACCATCTCTCAGAAGAAGGCCAAATCTATAACTCTGCTCTTAACTTTGTGGTCCTGTGGGGGTAGCTACTCTGAAGAATGTTCTCAGTTGCCCGGTAGAGTATTTCTCAGTCCTGGCTATACCATGGTTTCGGTTCATTAAACATAGCCAACAAGGACATTCTTCAGCCACTCAGCAGTTCTTTTATCTGCAGGGCATATGTAACTGTTACAGGTTTAGAGAGTGCTTGTAGATGAAAGACACAGCCTACTGGCTAAATTAAAATTCAGTGAGTGTGGAAACTCCACCTGGACACTGAGCCAACCCGTACTTTCTGCCTCTCTTTGTCCTGCTAACCAAGAGCTAACCAGGCCTTTCCAGCATTTCTAAGACAGCCCCCGAATTATTTGACCCCTTGTCAGGTGTTGCCATGTAATACAATTTGGGATTCGTATTCCGGATCAGAACATCCAGTGTGAGGATTATGCCTGCGTCCATTAGTGTCACAGAGAATGAATGAGTGTAACCTCATAGATCCTCATGATGTAGGTGTCATGAAAAGGTCTGAATTATACATTAATCTAATAAAGCCCCAGAATCCTCTCCCATTTACGGATAGATCGTGTGTTTTTATGGTAGAGGCTGTGTTTGATGGAACATTTTGACCCAGATGCTGAGTAGCCCAGATGAATCAGTAGCGTTATTGGGGCTGGACACAAACAGTAACTTCATAGTTCCTGCAACGATGGTTTCATTTGGATGAGGTTGTCATTGAAAACACCTGTAACTGGGCTGAATGCAACGTTGCTAAGATTAGGAAAACTGATACATTGGAAACACAGGAGATAGATATTGGTATTTCTGAAACGAATCAACCAGATTACCCTAATTGTCTCTTTCCTGAGATACCAGGTTGCTCCTTACCACTTTTTTGCAGGTTCCAAAATTCTGCAGAGCTCTGTGTTATTTTGGTTCCACGTGAATTATGGACCTAATCTTCCAATACAAAGCCAGTATTTCCTTATGAATTTGAGGGCACACCATCTGGTTTCTGTTGAAAAACCAGCTGCAAACAAAGCCAATAACATCACTGGTAAAATAATACCTATACATTTGGTGGGGTTTCTTCCCTATAAATCTCAAATAGCTTGAAAAGGTGCATGAATATTATTATTCTTACTTTAAAGAGGGATCAGATGAGGCATAGGAAAATTAAGTGATTTTAGGTGAAACAGAGACGCAGAACTGGAAATATGTTCAGCCCTCCTGAATCCCATTTCAGCTGCCTTGCCCATTGGACCATCGTTCTTCTCAGGCTTCTAATTTTGAATGCCTCCTGTGAAGGGATTTTTAAAAAATTCTTCACAGTGATTATTCAACGTAAGAATAACTGATTGCAGAGATTTCGTTCACACTCCCGTGGTTGCTTTTCATAGCACTGAGTATCTGGTTGCAGAGGCGTTTACACTTTGCAGATGTTGCTCCTCTGCAGAAAGCCATGTGCTATTGGTTGGAAATTCAGTGCAGCTACACCCTTCTGTGGGTGCTTCTGAAAAGCTGCAATCTCCATCAAGAAAGCATGAAACGTGCCACTTTTCCCTAGTCTGCTCTGTTCCCTGAATAACAAGGAAAAGCTAATTAACATAGATGGCAAACGAATTGCAGTATCTGCCAGTTCAGTGATGCTGAGTCCTCTTTAGCATTCTCTTTGCTTCCCTCCACCACAGTAAGTTCAGATTAGGTATCCAGTTAAAAATATTCTTACTTTTACTATTGTGTAACTTATATTCTGACACATCATGTAAGATTCTCATACAGGGCACACCACAAAGCATTGCAGAAACGTAACAACACGAATGACGTTGTGGTATCACTTGTCCAATCCAAAATCTTGACAAATTTGTAATAGATTGGATTTCCTCTTTAGGGAAGGTAATTTTTAATTATCCATCCTACTAATATAATTAACTGCTTTCACAACTGTAATTCTAACATCCTCACATTACTAAAAATCCAGTTAATTTTAATTCCATTTTTCAAGCCCAACAGTGCTCTGTTACCTGCCATAAAGGGATTATTTAGTAGCATTAAAATTATATTGCAGGTATTAAGCACCTGGATGGAGGCCCTGGAGTTTTAAGATGGACAAGCCAAGCTGAAATTCATTAACAATTTAAGAATTACTAAGTTTAAATCAAATTTTAAAGTGCTACTTCATTTTTTAGAAAAGATCTATTTCTTGGCATTTTGTAGATAGAGTTCTTGCCCAAGCCTGATAACTATCTATAAAGAAAGGGAAAGCTATGCTAGGTGGAAGAGGAATTAAAATTTGTTTCCACAGACATTTGTGAAGTTTAGACTCTCAAGAGACTGATACTCCAAATGGCTATCATGAACAGTCACTATCTAGAAATGAAATCCATTGTCTCTTTCTGAAGCCATATTCAGCACAAGAGGATTCTTACAGGACGTGAACCACTTGTTATACGCTGCATCATTATCTCAACAAGGCTTTTATTCTCAGAGGTTTCCATGGCTCAGCCAGCATGGGATCCCAGTGATCTCTTCTCATCTTCGTGGTAAAATGAAATTATTGCTCCTTTTTACTTCAGTGGATATAGTATAGCCAACACCTCCAGGAGACTGATGTGGATTACCTTGTTCCCCATACAACGATCAACAGAGTAGCCAAAGTCCATGACGGTTGCCACCATTTGTATCCATTGAGGACAGAGAAATTGGGCTGTGGAGCTACAAGAGCTTTATTATGGCTGGGGAAAAGAAAAGAAAAAAAGAAAAGAGTTAGGAAAGACAATTCTTTACCCTAACATCTGAGAGAAAAACTGAAAAAATTGTAATGGGCTGCAGGGTGTCGCTGGGAGGCAGGCTGGGCAGCTCACATGATAAGCTGAGACTGAACCTGTACATTGCTGTGGACATATCCTGTGACTCAAGGTGCTAGTGCTCTGATCTTGCCTAGGAATACACTGGTTCCAGCAAGCCAGCTGAATTATCCAAATCTATGTTTATAGGCCTAAACTAGATATAAGAAACCAAGCATATGAGTTACAGGGGGATCAATGCATTATTTTTAATAAAATGTGAGGATACTTTTGGATTATAAACTTTTAGGTTTTTTCCCTAGTATTTTTCATTTAAAGTTAATGTTTAAAATGTGCTAAATAATTAAAAAAAAAAGAAAAAGAAGAAAAAAAAAGGGTATGCTTAAGCATATTCTGCTGACAGTGCACTGAGTCAGTAGATACTTCAGAGCCAGTGCTATGGTTTGAATGCAGATGATTCATGCAGGCTTCAGTCACACTTGGTCCATGAGTCCTTAAAAATATTGAGTCCATTTTGGCTCAGCAGTGCTATCTAAAAGTTTACAAGGTGCGAAGTGTTTCTCACAATGTATGAATGGAGAATTACGCCTGAGGATAGAGGTGGCTGCCTTCAGCATGGCTCCCTATCGGAAGAAATGCTCTGCAAATGAGTGAAGCAAGAGTGTTTTGAGCACAGCAGCCTGTAGAGCACGTGTGGTGAGAGGAGCTTCACTCGCCTATTTCAGTGATGGTGTGGTTCAGTCTGCCACCTGGTAGCCAATGGCCAAAATGTCATGTTTTGAGCAGTGCTTGACTACAGCACTTAGTCACTTTGAGCTGGCTGATAGCGGAGTCTACACTTCGATTCTGCTTACTGTGTCTCATACTTCTTTTGCTCAGAATTTTCCCTTTATGTTGAAATCGGGACTAAAGCAAGGAGCCTGCCCTCCTCTGCTGCAGTGCGTAATTCACATTTTCTTATAAAGCTGCTGCACCGAGCAGCGGCTGTTGTGTGAGCCCTCCGTTTGGGAAGGGGGCAGGGCTTTGAGCATGAGCTGTCCTGCTCCATCTCGTTTATTCCACTGCTGCTGGGGCAAATACCTATCTTTGTTTTTCACCCAGGCTGGGCTTCCAGAGAAAAATCAGTGGGGAACTAAGTTGACCATTTTCATGCAGTGCCACTTGTATTAAATGTTTTGTTGAAATGCTAAAACTGGGAGCTAGCTGTGTCAGTCTGCCCCTGGGGTGCTAGAGATGACTTTATCTAAACACAGGTGAAGAATTGTCTTGTTTTGACATCTTTCAGGCTCTTTATTATATTATTTCCTCTTTACTCAGTATTCATTTTCTCTTTGCACTCTCTTTTTGAGAAAGCATCTCATTGCTTCAAGGAAGGGAATTTGCAGTGTTTAACAAAACATTTCCCTGAGAGGTACAATAGGCAATGCTGGGGTATTTTATTCCAAGATTTCATGGATTCTGGTATGCTAAACTTGTCAGTACAAAATCACTCCAGGACATGACACTACATATCCATGCATGAAATTAGTTGCATTTAAAAATATATATTTATATATAAAAAATGTATTTTGAACACAGTGTAGTAAAATGTGTAAGAAATAGTGGAATATATTGTGATCCATTTCCAGGTTTTCTGTTTAAACATGAAGGATTTGACTGGCCTGCTGGCCATAAAAGACTAAGAGCTAGAGAAAAAGAATCATTTGGCTACACTTAATCCATGCCCTGGAAACAATCAAGAATTGTTCCCCACAGTATATTTTGTAGTATTTTTGTCTTGTGATTGAGGGTAAGCTGCAGTCATGAGATAACTGGGTGCAAGTTCAATTCACATGCTAACTCTTATTCCCAGATGAATACTGTGGACACATTATATTAAAGCTTTCCCCTCTGTCTGTACCTCCGAGCATTATTACCAGGCCCTGGAGAGAAGTACAGCTGTACATCAGCTGCCTTCTACTGGACTGAAGTCTATGGCTGAGGCTCATATGGCGAGGCCTAAAGAAAGACAAATCCAAGGCATTTCTTCCCCTACTTTCCTTTGTTCATTAAAAATTAATAATGCTTTAGCTTAAATAGAACTACACTGAACATTCTCAAAGTACCTTGGAAGTCCCACCACCACAGGCAGTTACTCATCATTCAAGTACACTAATCAGTCATGGAGCTATTAAATGTAGTTTAGTTATTTTCTATTTTTAATTATTCTTCTTTAAAGCATTTAATTACAAATGTGGTAAAGAGGAGTTTTAGTCAATGAACCTTCAGTGTTTTCTTAGCTTGAAGATAAACACTTCAATCAAAACTAAAATTCCTGTGAAAGAAAAACAAATATAAATATCTATTTAAGCCCTCAAATAGCCATCTAACAGACAACATGTGATGTCTGTCTTGTTTACGTGATTTTAGAAGATAGCTTTGACTGCAAGCCAGTGTGCAATTGTTTTCCACACAGTTTTGTCTGTGTTTAACATGGTTTCCTTTTTATTGGCCACATGATAAGTTATCTGTCTTCATTATTCTTTAAAGGCATGCCTCGCCCATCGGGACAAAACGCAAACTCATCTAAGCCCATGTAGTCAGATGACCAAATCACTTTTGCAGATTAGGTAAACTTTCATCCATGTCTGACCCTTTACTCTTGAACATGGGAGTTTATTGACTCTATTTCCTAGCAGTAGTTACGAGCAGGGCCTTCTTTTCACCAGTCAATCTATATCATTTTGCAAAGAAACAGAGCGTGCTGTTGTTGAGATTGATTTACAGACTATTTATCTTTTTCTGCCCAGTTTAAATTGGTCAGCCTGATCCTATTCACATGATAAAAATCATAATGTCTCAAATTACTTACTCAATAAACTGTGGGTTTGTCTATTATTAGTGATCATTAGCGTTATAATACAGCATGAAAATTTAGAGCAAATTAACTACATATGCAAGCTGCTGGGCTCATCTGCAGTTAATCATAAGCATACTGTTCAAGTGGGCAGAGGATTTTGCAAGAATATTTCCAGGAAGAATTTGTGGGAGGAGAGCTAAATATCCTTGGGTTGTTATATTTTTTTTTCCTCGCTATAATCTTGGTCTCCCAAATGAATGTTTATCTGAGACACAGTCAATGACTGAAAGTACAAAAGAGAATTATAGCTCAAATTAAAACAGCTTTTCACGCTGCCAATTCCAAGGCCCCAGATTTTTATGACCATAAATAATGAATGGAAGTTCCATGTTGATGCAGCCCCCACAGCCTCCCCCACAGATTTGACAGGGCTCCTGGTTCAGTCGTTCCCCTTTAATAAAGGCTATCACAGCCCTGCTACAGAACGATGCGGTGGGATGTACAGCCTTGCGTGTTATCAGATGATGACACACACACCGAGCACCGTGAGTTATCACTTCCAGTCACTATTATTTCCTATGAAAATAATAGCTTCCAGTCACCGTGGGTTGCTCTGAGATTGCATTCATACTGATGTAGATTAAAAGTGAAGGGATTTCCTGATAATTACTGGTTTGTCTGGCACAAGAAGGCACAGATGGAGGGAGGTTTTATGTACAAAATCATTAGAAAACAGTCCTAGCTTTCTGCACTTTGCAGTACCCATTCCTCACCTTCAAATACCATTGCGAGCTCCAGTTGGAATTAGGTGGCTGGGGTAGCTGGTCATCCTGGGGTCCCTTGAAAAAATGCTGCAAAGATGCAACATAAATATGCATGAACTTGAGCAGTTTGTGCACCTGAGAGTGCTTCTCTCAGGGTGCAGGTCTGTGAGCGTGGCCTGCGTAGCTGGTGGCCATGGTTGGGGTTTCTGTAGCGTCATGGTGCTGGCAGCACTGACCTTGCACAACACGACTCTGAAGCCTGTGAAGCCTCCAGGCCAGTTTATAAGCAGAGTGGCCCATTTGCTTGTATGCTGCTGGTGAGATGAATGAATCTCGGGGCGGGGAAAACATATCCTAGGCCTGCCGGAATTACTGTGTGTGCGCACCACATCTGCATGGGAGGAGCTAATGTGCTTTCTTTTTTTTTTTTTTTTTTTTTTTTTTTTTTTTTGTGTGTGTAAAGTCTGCTTGATGTCTACTGAAGCAATACTATGGTAGATGGCCTGTCAGGTATACACCAACATCTCCAAAACCATTAAGAATATTTCACATGCAGTGCTGTCAGGAGCTATTTTGTGAGGTTCTGCTTAAACCTCCAGCCTGCAAAGAACAGCAAATCCCTACATGTGCAAGTGCTCAATCTGAGATGCAAAGGTTTCTAAAGTATTTTTTCTTTCCGTATTTTTAATGCATCAAGGCTAGGCACTCAGCTATAGAGCAAAGCTGTCCTGAAGCAGGTTAAGAGAGAGCAACAGGCACATCACTGTAACTTCTTAAAGTACGATGTCCTATTACTTTTGTTTAAAATGCTGCTTCAATCCTTTATCTCTGACACTTGGCCATCACGTCTTCCAGAGCTCTCCACCATGGCTCAGCAGGCACTTTGCATTGAGAAAACACACCGCATTGATGTTTAAATGAGACCACCATAGAGAGGTTCAGCTTTGATCTGAGTGAAGGTTGTTGTCATCACACTTGTCCCCAGTGGCAGCTTCCTTTGGTGTCCCCCAGCTGCAGATGGTGACCCAAGGTAGCTTTCTGCCTACTCTCAGTGTGTGGCTCAGACAGTGTGTAGATCTCAAGGCTTCTCCCACCCATCCATCCTAGAAATGAGTACCATTAGCGTTAGCATACTTGTTGCTGGAATCCCAGCAGCTTGATTTCCCTCCCTCCCTCCCGTAACTGGCTGCCTAAAGAAACTCCTCTCTGCTGCAGGGGAGGGAGCATGCCGTCACCAGATCCTTTTTAGGTTCCTTCTTTTGTTGGGGAGACATCTATGAAACACTTTGCTCTCAGTAGAGCAGGGAGTGGACGGTTGGCAGAACACCAAGTCAGCTAGCTTTATCTCAGAGCTTCACACACACGGGCGCTGATTTCGTGTTTTGCCCACAGACAGTATGTCTTTTCCCACAAGCATCCCACTGCAGTGGTTATCCGTCTCTCGTTTGGGAGCTGGGCAGGGGCCTGCCTCGGGCATGCAGGGGTGGCTGTTGGGCCCTTCTTCTCTATCTAATTCCCTTGGTTAAGCTGAGGGGAGCGCTCGGCTGCGGCGCTTGCTCCACAATGCAGATGGAAGTCCCTGGTTCAAAGCCCCTCTGCCAGCCCCCATGCACATGCTGGCACACCTGGATAACAGCTCTACCTGTTTACAAATTACCCCAATTTTCTGCTTGATTCAGCAGTAACAGCTTACCCTCCCCCGTGATGTAATTAGGCCTTCAGAGTTCACGTGTGCCTATTATGATCTCTCTTGTGTTTTGTCTTTTTTTTCTGTAGCCGTAATCATATATATATATGTATTAACATTTCTTATCAATTGTTCAGCTAAATTATGCACAGTGGGCCATGCTAGCCCTCCATTAACATAAAGTATGCTAAACAACGTGTTTTCTTTCTGATAATTATACTCTAAAGCACCAACTGCTTATTCTAGTGAATTTACCTTCCTTCCAGTTTTTCTTATTTCTTCAAACTTTTAGCCATCTTCACGGCAGGGCAAGTGCTCCTTCTGCTGTCAGTGAACCAGCCTAATTATCTTCTCTTATTACTGTCAGAACTTCCAGCTGCCTAATAGCTGGCCACTTGGTGTTGTAACGAACTATAATGGTCCATCCAAGATGATTGTTTTCTGATCAGGTAAAGACTCTTCCATCAGTTGCAACAAAATATTGCTTCCTAACCCCATCTAGGAGTTCATTGTGTGATACACGTAGCAGAGCTGCAGGGAGAAGCCTTTTGAGGAAGCCTGCCGGCCCATTTTGCTGGCATGCTGCTGCCATCTGTGCTAGCCTGACTGCAGCTCTGAACGTTTGCTTTATCAGGAGTCACCAAAGGGGTTCACAGTTGTGGCCAGCAGTCAGCAAATGTTCCCCAAAATCAAGGTGTGCGAGCAACATGCTCCCGGCACACAGCTGCCTTCTCCTTAGGCTCCTGAAATGCCAGCCACCCCACTCTGAAGACCTAAAGGGCTGTCTGAAAGCACGAAATGAGGTTAAAGTCCAAGGAACGTTTCTAGCAGTCTCTAGGTGTTCAGGTTTCACTGGCCATCTCACATCACTATCCTATTTCGGATTTTCTAAAGATAATTTGTTTAACTTCCTAGAGGCCTTGTGGAATGAAGAAGTACACTTTGATGCACTGCAGTCTGCTTTTGAAGTGTTACATAGCTTGCATGGCTAAAAATAGGCAAAGCAATTCTTTGGAAAACTGCTAAAAGTAATGGTTTCATTTTACCTTAGATAAGGATGAGTAACAACCTTAAGAAACTGGAACAATCTATTTCTTTCTTTGCCCACAAGATCAAAACAGACATTATCTTCAAGATATGTACATGTATTTTTTTTCAGTTGTGAATGAGCTAATGGAAATCTCATTGTTCTTTAATAGCGTTTCTACCCCGGAACAAGAATATCTGACCATAGAGAGTGTTAGTGATATTTAATGTACGTATTACCTCCTAGAAAGAGCCCACAGCACCACCTCAGCAAAAACCTGGAAGAGGAAAGTCTTTTTTCGGTCCTCATTGTGTTCCTCTGAAATCTCTTTTTATTCAGAAAAAAAAAAAAAGCATTTTTCAAAGAAGGAAGATATAGTTGTTTGTGGTACACAGCCTTGGACTTTTAGTGAATGTTCACATGATTGGAGACAAGAGGAAAAAATAGCGTGCAGCACACTGGAAATTACATGCACTTTCAGAAGAAAGACATCTAGATCATAAAGAAGCATCAAAAAAGCAACCAAACCAATCTTTTGATTTCTATAAAGAATTATTTCAGACTATTTCTACACTATCACTGTGAGACTTATAATGAGGCTCTTTTGGACTTTCGTTTTCATGCAGATGACTGAAACATTCTTAGCTTTTATAAATTTAGGTCAAGATTTAATTTTCACTAGTTAGAACAAAAGCAGAGCTGTTCTAGCACAGTGGCAGTTGCAGAGGCAAGGGGCTGACTCGTACTACAAACACAAGAAAATAATATGGGTGTCAATTTTGAATACATAAAGTTGTGTCAGTGTGTGAATAAAGATCCAATTCATTTTTATGAAACTTTAGATTAATTAGTTTTATAATTTGCACAGTAAGGTAATGTAAATGTGTTGCTGCTGCTTGACTTTTTGCCTAATCCTTTGAGTGGATATTTAATCTTTTTTTATATATTAGAATTAAAGCAACTTGGAAGATATGAATAATTAATCTAATTATATGCCGATCACTTTAATTTCTTCAATGTTTTAGATTAAAAAAAAAAAACATTACAAATTGGTTTAGGTTGGAAAACCCTTTTAGAGGATTTTGTATTTCATCAGTAAGTGCAATTTGGAGGATACAAGCTCTGGAAGTGCGACATTAAGTTTACCGTTATGCAAATGGCACGGTTAATCCGGCGGCCCTGGTGACCAGGTTCTCAAGGTGTGCTTCATCAATTTGTAGCTCGAATTTAAGAAGTGAGATTTGCCAGTTAAGGAAAATGAGCAACCAAAGAGCTTTAAAATACTGAAGCCTAGCAAAGGAAAAGGTTGTAAAGAAGCAGTAATCTTCTTATCTTTTATGTAGACTGAAGGACAAAAGAAATTGGAGGAATGCGTCTCTCATTGCCTGCATCTCACAGGGGCTGTGACTTGCAGAGTGGAGGACAGAAAACCAGTGTATCTACAGTGATGCTTAGGTGTAACTCTAATTATATACAGTACGAACATGAAGTTATAGATAAATTGAGAGCTATCTCGTTTGCATACATCTGAGCATGTCATGCATATGGAGTGCTGACTGCTTAACTTGTGGAAAATGTAATCTCTGTAGAGATCATCACAAGTGTAGGAGTTTCTATCCGTCCTATTATGGTCGGCTATTTTTGGTGACATCCACAAACACTTCAAATTCCATGGCATTTTGAACAATTTTATTCTTCTTTAATATGCACCATCTGATGTTTGTGGAATTACAATCTTTGAGTTAATTCCTTGGCTCTTTCCCTGCAGTCTGCTATTCCCTGTTATATGACTTTGTCTTCATTTTTTTTTGTTAGTGGTGGTGGTGGTGGTTTGCTGAGGGAAATGAAAGTACTGATCATTACAGTAGAATTAAATATAGCTTCTAACAGTGTAGCCCAAGGTACAAAAATAGGCTCTCTTCCGGCTTATCCTGTCAAATATAGTGGGAACCCTAGTAAGGTAACATCTGTGAAAACCTCATTCAGGGTTTGTATTTCTTTTTT
>VXAV01011217.1:253548-301928 GCA_013399715.1 Alectura lathami | reverse complement strand
TTTTTTTTTTTTTTTTTTCTAGAATCTTTCCCTTGTGTCTGCATAACATAATAATTGAAATCAGGTTGTTACTTTTTTTCCTTTCAGATAGTTTGCCATTGAGATTCCAGGAAAGGTCATTGGTCTTAGAGACTTGTTTTCCCATATGATGCTTCAGTATTTTGTGATATATTTGTATGTCATTGCTTACAAAAAAAAGACACACTAACTGTAGAAATTGTTAGACAAATACGTACTAATATAAATGTTGATCCTCCTGTGCATGAGATTTCCATATGCCTTACCCAGTTTGGTGTCCTAGTGACTAGGAATTTGTCATTCACAAGGACAAGCTTAGACTTTCTGTCCTGTGCTATTTAAGTTAAGGCATTATGCTTGACTAGTGGAGAAGTGCAAAATGTATTGTGGTGGCCAACCCAAGCTGTGAAAGAAAATAAATACCCACTTCTCAAACAGGAATACCTTTTTCTCACCCCACTTCTCTGGTAATGGCTGTGACATCAGGCATAAAGTGAAGAGGTAGGCACTACTCTACATTTAGAGGCCTAGAAATGCACCTCTTGAAGTGAAACAAATATTTTAGTTCTTCTCTCACTTCCTTCATGGGGTCAGGGCATCTCTTTATAGCACAGACCCTCGTGGCAGAAATAAGACGTTATTCTAAGAGATTTTTTGAAAGGTCATTGCAGAAATGGGTCACATGCAGAACAGTCAACAGAGATGAAAGAGGGATGCACCATTTTAACTGTTCCTAAAGCACACAAGAGGGGCACTGCAGTTCTATTGAAGAGTGGGCTGCAGCCCCTGGTAGGATCTGCATGGGACACTTGTCAGGGATATCAAGTCGGGTGGGAATTGTCCATACCAAGGCTGGAGTGGGAAGAGAAGCAGGAATCTGGGGATGTGTCAGGGCACACGCCCATGGCAGCGTGATTTTTTGCATCAATGCTGATTCTGAAAGTTTGTATGTATAGGAATTACATTTCTATGATTTGGTGCATGAGATGACTAAACTTAACAAATGTTTACCCAAGGAGTTAGAAACACTGTTGGTAGTTCCAGTGCTTCCTCTCTCCCACAGGTCTTTATTTTTTCTGGAGTTCGAAAGTTTTGCTTTTATAGGTTATCTCTGCCAGTATAGCATGTTACATGGGCTTTACAGAGGAATCTAGTACATTACTGCTGTTTATTTTGAAGCATGAGATACATAGATGTAGACAAAAATAAATCATGTGTTTATTACCTATCTTCATTTTCTCATAACTTTTTAAAATGTCTAAGGTCTGCTGGGCCAGGATCCTCCAGTAACTCAGTGCTTGCCGTGCAAACCATGGAGTCCTCCCAGTTTAACGAGCCATTACTGAAATCAGCTGATGCCACAGCTGAAATTGCTCTGTAAGCCCTCCTATCGGCATTCATCTGTCTCTGCTAACAATTTAGTGGCTTCCTCTTTCATCTCCCATAGCTTCCTATGCCTTTGTGAGTCTTCCTAGAGGTATGTTTCCTTCTTGTGACACCTGGCATCATTGTGTTGTGCCTGGGAATTTCCCAGTCTCCAGATGAAGTTCCCTGCAGAGGGAAATAGTTGTTAGCTTCATTGTAGTAATCATTTGGTCAAAGCATGTTAGTTCAAGGGAATACTGTCTGTTGTCTCTAGTCTGGTTAGTCCCTGCTAAAGCATTATCAGCAAAAGCAGGTATAGAAATCATGGAGGTGTTTTATGACGCAGCCTTTTGTGAAACAGCATCAATATATAAACCACTGTTGTGCATAAACAAATTCTCTACATAATCTTTTTATGTGAATGTAATAGAATTCTCAAGAATGCTTAAGGAAAAAATAGTATGTATGACTGTTGTGACTCCTGATTCAATTCTGTGGATTTCTAAAGCAAAACCTGTAGCACCATATGAAAGTCCACTCCTTTTAAATTCTATAGTATTTTTCTGTGAAGAAAGTGTGTGCAGTAGGTCTCCCTATAGCAGGTTAATGTTTGTGTATTGTCACCCTGACTGAACCCAGCATGGGAGCTGAAGTGGAGTAGAAATCAATGAAATAGCATTAGGATGCAATTGCCACAAATTATCAGAGAAGAAAGAAGACAACTGTAATTCACTACAAGTAACACTTTACCAGCTACTCTCACTAAGCATTAGTTTAGTGTGTTTTCAATTTCAAGGCACTTTCTCTGGAAAATACTTGGTCTGTAATGACCATTATTATCACCTTCCTAAAATTTGTGGAATTTAACCTAAACAAATTCCTCAAAGCTTGTACTTAGTTCTCATCCACTCCATCTTATTTACCCCCAACTTCAGTGCTACTTGCACTATGAGGATTATGCTTCGTATTGTGAAGGCTTCATCATTGCCAAAGGAAGCTGCTACGAGCTGCTGTGCAAACATCCTGGGCTTAGGCAGGCAGTGTTTCTGTGTGTCCTATTTTGCTCAGCGCCTGGCAGGACAAGGTCACTGCAGAATTTCTGAGAGGGGCAGTTCTCTTTGGTTTTATTGGCAGTCATTGCACCCAAAGTTTTGTTACATCCCTTGAAAACCACCTCTAAGCGGTCACAGTACTGTTCACCATTCAGCAGTTCTTTTCATTCCCAGCATTTAAGATTTTACCTTTTCTTTATTCTGTTCCCTAGAAAATGCAAATTGCTGGTACAATACAAAATGACTGCTAAAACAGTTAAATGTNACATTTACAGGTTACTGAGATAATTCTCTTTCCAATGCAATGTAGTATGTGCGTTGTCATTCATACAAAGGTTTTTTTCAAGGGGTAGGATCACTCGAGGGACTAGTCATGTCTTTCATTTCCTGGTTATCCATTCAGCTTCTGCTCATGCAAGCAGGAATTGAAAGCTCTTATCAATAGTGAGCGCAGGATTTATGTGAAACAAGGATGGGATATCAGTCAATCACTTAATAGCAAATCGTTCATATCCCGGTAACCACCTCACAGCTACCACTTTGTCCTAGGGCTCAGTAGGGGATCAAAGGCTAAATCATCACCAAAGCAAAATTAATCTCCATGCCAGGTCAGGATGGAAACCCATGAGGATTGTGCCCATGTGCAAGTGAATGTGCAAATAAAGATGAAGGCTTGCCTTGAGTATGCTTTTGATACAGCTCTGCTCTGAACAGGCCACTTGAGCCGGTAGGTATGCCAAGCTACAATAAGAGTGAATTCACTTAAGAAAGATTTTTGCAATTAATAAACAGATTGGTTTATATCTCATTACAAAATCTCCCTGCATGGGAAGGAGATGAAGCCTACCATGTCAGGAAGGCAGGGGTGAATCAGCAATCAAGTTACACAGACTGAGACTGAAGCCTGTAAAGCTGTGGGTCAAGCAGTGATGTTTTGGTTATAGTGTAGAAAAGGATAAGGATCACTGGCCAGGGAAAAAAAGAGACTGAGGATTTGAAGAATTAGGGAGATAGGTAGAACTAAAGAAACCAAGGAGCTATTCAGATTGATAACTGCTTTGGTGTGATAAAGCAGCTTATGTGAGAGTATCGTCTCATCCCAGCTCCCTTCCTAGGCTGCTGCATTTATCTCTGGTCAAAGTTCATCCGTTTTCCTTAGTGTGAATACGTATGGATAGGTCTTTGGTATCTCTGCCATCCTATCTGTGCACAATCTCTGCTAACTCTTTTGTCAGCCTTAGGGCTTCTTTTTCTCTTTCCTCTTGAAAATCAGTTGCAGCACCTGCTTTCCTAGAGGTCCAGCTTTAAAGGTCCTCCAGCTACAGCTTTTGTCCCTTAAGACTTACAATATGTGAAGGAAGCTGAACCTTGCCAAAATGTATCACCTTCATTTTAGATAGCGCATGTCGATGCATCTCTGCATTGCTTTCCACACCACTATTGATTATTCTTGAGGATCTGATCACAAACCATTTCATTTAGTTTACCTCTTTGAATGTGTGGCTTCTTTTCTGAATCCTGCTGTTTCACATCACATTCAGCCAGTTTTTTTCTAGTCTTCCTTTATATATGCACATCTTTGCCCTCCCTATTACCTGGGGAAGCTTCCTCTGTCTCTGCAATGCTTTCACAGTTTTGTATCTAGTTTCATTGTTGTAATTGCAGAGAAATTTATTCCTTAAAGTCAGATCCACTTTGGAGAAATGTGACTTACCTGGGAAGTAATTACCCTTCAGGTAGTCAAGCACAGTGAGCCTTTAACATGAATCTGTTTGTGGATAGACGTGCTGGTATCACTTTCTTGTCACCTTAGCATGAATAGCGCAATGCAGAACACAGCAAAGTCAGTCAGGAGGTATGAAAACTCAAGCAGTTCATAAAGTAAGAGTATAATTAAGTGCTTGAACATAGACAGACTCTGAAAGCATGACAGAGATGAGGAAAGGAAACAAGTTTGATTTGCTGAGAAATGTAGGAAATGTGTTGAGAAGGATGGAAAGTTGACAAGAATGGCAAGAGACAAGGAAGAGCATATATATCTCCTTCATATGTATTTCTTTCTGAAAACAGAATGCTAACTGTGAAGGATACAGAAAATTGAAGCAGGGGGTGTTTATTTGGTTTGGGCTCTGCAGAAGACACGGGCACGGGGCTGTTACGTGACAGTATGTGAGACCTCAGAGCAGCCTAAGCTGAGACCTGAGAAAGTCAAGAAAAGTCCAAAAGGATGTGCAAAGTTTGCAGAGAAGTAACAGTGAAGATTGATTTGGTAAGAGATGTGTTCAGGAAGAAGATTAGAGAGAAGTGCATACAGGAAGAAAATCCAAATATCAATATGCCTGCAGCTCTAGGAGTTTGTGTTAGGCTACTGAGAAGATTAATCAAATTTCAAAAACCCCAACCAGCATAATGCATTGTGGACTGTATGCAAAAAGCATAGTTATATGCAAGTAATTTCCACTTTTTCTGCTGCCTTATTTTTAATCCATTTAATAACCTTTATGATCACGGTTCAGTCAAGTAGCAGCAATCATGCCAGTAACAGCATTCCAGCTGGGTTAATGAATACACACAATTTCATGAAGAAATACATATTTTTTTGACCCAATTTCAACCTTTCCCATTTCAAGCTGTTTAATTATATGATCTATTGGTTGGAAACAAACACCTATTTATGTGCCATTAAAAGTTTAAACAAATCCAGCTGCAATAATTTTAGGCACCAAGTGTCTGCCATTGGTATATGTGAAGGTAACAAATTAGTCTGTTAGCTGCAAACTTCTAATTTGTGGCACAGTTGATAAATGCTTTTCACAGAACAGATGCAAATAACCAGACTTCTATGTTCCTTGAGTCTGCATGATAATAGGTTCTTTAAGCACCCTGCTAAGAATTAGGAAATTAGTCAAATGGGATCATATTTAGGTTGAGCTAATACTGCACAGCTGAATTTACCCACCATTATCTGTGGGCATAATTGGAGACAACTGTTTTTTGGACCAGCTGTGCAGGTCACAAAAGGATAATAATGGGGGCCCAGCCTTGCCATGCCAGATTGATAAATGTTTATAGCAGAGCGTGACTGGAGGAGCTGGCTTTAAACAGGTACAATTTAGGATTTTTTTTTTTTTTTTAAAGATTCCTAGAAATGAGTATGCCAAATTAAATGTTGTATTGCTCATTATGTCTCATAGTGTGATTTGGTGCAATTCATAGGAAGAAAAGGTGTGGTAAGAGGAAAAGTATCTAAGAGGTGTCAGATAAAACTTTCCCACCACAAGTAAACTATTTTACACCTTTCTGGTTGTTGCTTTCCCTGCTGTTTTCTCACCTTCTTTCCCTGGGTGGGTAGGTGGGTTTACATCAATTTGTGCTGGTATCGTGGAACTTAAAGTGCTGCTCACATGCTTCTGAATTTGTCGCTGGCTCCTTTTAGCATTTAGGCTTAATTTGTTTGAATAGCTGTTCCTGTTATTCTGACAAATATTTCTTTTACATATTACATCCAAGTACAGGCCTTTACTACTGCTAACCTATAAATATGTTAACAAGTACAGTCTGTTTAGAAAACGCGATGTGATATTAATGTGAAGTGCATCTTAGCTGTATCCATTAGTCATGAGCAGGTAAATAAAAAGCACATTCTAATTTTAATTGCAATGAATATGTTTCATACTGAAAGTCCTATTTTTCGTTCTCTTTAAATGCACTATTACGTCTTACTTTTGTGTGTCGTGTGTATGTGCTGTAAATGACTTCTTTAGCAAAATTCATTATTCACAATGAAAAATAGAGAAACTTTATCTTCAGCAGCTATCATTAAGCTCTAAATTAATAAAAGTAGCGTTCGTTCTGTTGAGTACTCTCCCTGCTGCACAGATCCAAATTCTGCTTCTAACGTAAGAGAAAGGGGAGAGAGGTGGGAGAAGAGAAAAGGTAGCGAAGAGTGTTTATCATTTTATCTTTAGTTTGCCATCAGCATGATACACCTGCTAGTTTTCCTGAACTTCACAGGATTACATCTGCAGCAGTGGCCAAAAACAGTTCTGGAGACCAGGGCTGCTGCAGCGCTGGTTCAGCCAGCAGCACAGCCATGGGGTGTTGTTGGCTCTGGCTTCCAGCACCTCCCTCTCCACAGCAGCTTTTGGCTTGTTGGGTCTCTGAGCCCTGGGAAGTGCAGGGGTTGATCAGACGGGAAATCCTTAGCCGCTGGTGAGAGAGACCTGCTGAAAGGTGAACGTATGCTCATGGGGTGAGCTGAGGGCTCTCGCAACAAAGCAGAGGGGGGCTGCTTTTCTCTCTTGCTTTTCAAATTTATGTGCCAGGCAGCTGGATGGTGCATTGCACACAGAGGTTGCAAAAAGGCAGAGTGCTCGTTCACCTCCATCTTGTCAGGTGCAAAATGGAGGCAAATTACTGCTGTGTGATAGTGGCTCCAGGAGCCTTGCCTCTGTAGCCCTTCTGCATGTGCCAGATTTGCTGCTCTGTCCAAACGTGATGCGCTGCAGCAGGAATCTTTGTGGGAGGAAAGTGTTACATTGCCAGCTTGCTGCTAGCATACAGCATACGAAGTGTGTGCAGATGGAATGCATGAAGAGCGTCTTATTAGCAAAGTAATTGCTGTGTATTCTAGATTAACGTTTATTAGTGGGGTAGACTGAAATCCTCACCAGTTATCTATGAGGGAAATGTTTTGAGGCCTCCAGCATGGACACTGCAGAGGGTGAATGACATGCCAGTTGTCCCCCAGGTATCTAGTCTGCATGGCAAAGGGGCCTTGCTTCCTCTGCTCCAGAAGCACTGCAGGCCTTCCCCTGAAACCTGAGTCTTATAAAAAACATCAGGAAAGCTTGTCTACAGTCAGAATTTGGGTTTGCACTGCATTTCCAAACTGGATTTCCAGCCTTTTCTTTTCAAATTAGGGGATGCTTCTTGGTGTGGGAAGGGAAAGGTAGCACAATTGTGAAAATGTTTTTATTGAAACTTAAAGGCAATTAGTTCTGAATTCCCATTTCCTTAATTAAAAGTGTCATTGATTTGAATTTATTCAGTACTTAACAAGCCTTATTGTGAAGTGAAAGAGCTAAACAATGCCTGTAACAGACTGGGAGGGTTAGCTGAACTTTGTTTAAATATAAAGGGAGTAGTGCATCTGCTGAAGAACTGAGCCCTTTCAAAGTTTAGGACACTCACCAGTGCCATACAGCATAAATCACAGTGCAAACTGTGTGATTATACCCTGCAGGGAAATAGACTGTGTGTTTATGGGGCTCTTCACCAAGCACTTAGGAATAATCTGATATAAAGCAGCAGGGGAGGAGAGTAATGACAACTTCAAATTAGTTTAATGAATGTTTACATTAAAAAAGGCTTTTCTGCAAACCTGAAAACACAAAGTGACAGTTTCCTCTCCAGACAAAAAACAAAAACAACAGCTCTACTTTTCTTTAAAGTGCTGGCAGTGGGAGGGCGTAAATTTAACTCTTTCAGTACGGTGGATCATAGTATCTTTATGATCAGTGTTCTGCTGTCATTGGAGTTGCTAGCAATCCAATTACAAACACCAGTTTCTGGTTGGTAGCTCAGCTATTTTAAATCACACTGATCCTTGGTGGGGTGGAGGGAAGGAATTTCATTCTCATAACACAACAAACATCTCTAAATGAGCTTTGTTAGGCTTGTGTGGAACAAGTTTAGTATGTCTGTAGCCATATTCAGTCAAGAGGCTAGCACATGGGATTTGAGATGCCCTTTCATTTCAAGCAGTAAGAAGTTCAGGAGAAAAAAAAAAAAAAAAAGAGGTAAACAGTAGAAATAATGCAATACTCCTACTCTGTCCCAAGGTAAATAATTTGTCAAAATTCACCTTCACACACACAATGTGTCATTATATATACTGAACTTTTGGGTGATTTGGAAGTATAACCAACTTGCATTTCTGAAGCAGGTAAGATCCCTCTACCTGAGAAATTACTGTGCATTTCAGCTCCAGCATCACAGTGTTTTTCACTGCAGCATAATATATTCAGTATGCAGTTTTAAACTCAGTTTTGTGGGTCATTTCAAATTGCATCAGGTGGAAATTTGGTTTTCTGCTTCCTGGTCTAGATGCAAAGTTTTCCACTAAGAATTATGCAAAATAGTAAATGTATTTTAAAAAAAATAGAAAAGACAACTACTTTTATAGTTGATGTGTAAGTTGGAAACAAAAGTTTGGAGATAGTTTAGATAAGAGCTTTCAGTGTTTTGAAACTTCCTCAGCAATTATCTCTCTGTGAAATAATTCTAGGTATGACTGTTACCACACAGACCTCTACTGAAACATTTTTGGCTTTTGTCCAAAGATGTGAAAAATTAATAACAAATCAAGTACCTGTTTTTGTTAAAGAAAATGTACATTTCTTAAATAGCCAGTACAAAGGCATGGGAAGCCCTGACTTCAGACACTAATTTGTTGAGCCCTGCATTTGCTAAGGGTATTTTCTTAGTATATATGCATCTCACAACCATGCTTGTTCTGTAAAGCTTTCGCATAAAACAAAAGATTTTTGTGTATATGGTACTCACACATACTAAATATTGTGTGATCTGAGTTCTTTACAGTTACTGTAACCATCCTTGAGGTCAGCCTAAAGGCCTAGCAAAGTTCTTCTCCAGAAATGTGTAAATCCACACAATGCAGGTCATGCAGCCACTTCTCTGCTTATCGTATGCTAGATGTGATGTGGAATATCTGCAAAGCAGACCAGATACAGTGCAAGTGAGCAAATCAATAGGGCTTCTGGAATGAAGACTGACTGACATTTGTAAAGTTGTTAGAAAACATTGCAAAGGATTAGGAAAAAGGTGTCAATAATGTGTGTCATTTCAAAAGAAGGACTAGGAGGAAATGGCTGAGGCTGGATTTGTGCTAAGCAGCAAGCTCAGAAGTCCCTGCGGAGTGGGTGGGATATGGTCAGTAGAATAACAACAGCTCCTACATAAGTGGGGAGGTGCTGTGAGTTGTTTTTTGTTTTCTCCCTTACTTACATTCCTCCTGAACAACCCCTTTAGCTTTATAGTGTAGTTGTGTGGAGTGTTACAACAAATCCAAACAGCCAGGCCTGTGGTTGCTGGAATAGAGGCCTTCCTGTTTTGTCAGTGCAAATATGAAGGAGTTTTACTGAATTTTTACTGAATTTTTCCATGTTATAGAAAGTGTTTTTCTCTGGGATGTGTGTTCAGAACACAGAAGTAAACCCCACTACTGATCATCTCCTTGGGAATTTCCTGTAGCAGTTTTGGTAACTGCAGTCCTGAGGAAGCACTACCCTGTCCCTCGTAGTGCTGGAGTGGGAGCAGATCCCTCCTCTCGGATGAGTGAGCTGCAGCAGGTGGTTGTGCTTTCAGGTGTTTCTTCTAGTGGATTTTGGTGTACCCTATTTCGAGAGTTCCACAACTAGAGTCTGATTTTCAGAGATGCTGAGCATCCATGCTGTTGCCAGGAGTCAGCCAAATCTGTGAAAGCAAGGCACAAAACCATTTTTGTTACAGAAATAACATAATGTTCTTCATGGCAAGTGTATTATTTTTGTACTTATCACTTGCATTGCAGTCATGCCTTCAGACCTATGCAGTCCCTACTGTTCTAAGCCCTAAAACCATTTTGAGGCCAGCTGAGCAAAGCACTTAAACATATGCTTGGCTGGTTACTGAGGTGGGGTCACACTGCATGAAATTCCCTTTCTGAGCAGGTAATGATCTGGACTGTAGCTCCAGCCATCTCAACCGCGTCAGTGGTAAAAGTTCTTTTATTTTCGATTCGCTGATGGGGTTTATCTAGATCCTAGAAGTCCCAGATCCCACTTGAGTCTGTGCAGACACATGCAGTGTAGTGATGCTTTATGTGCCCTTGGTCATTCCTTTAGAATAAGGCACAGAGTCTCCATCTTCCCAAGCATGTAGGGTGGAAGCTTAGTGCCATGAGTGTACGTTTGAGCCTTTGTATTTGGGACAGCTTAGCATATTCTGTATCCCATATACCTCTCTGTGGGCTGTTGGATGAACATATTTGTATCAGTTAATTTTAACATTCAATTATTTGAACAAAGAAAGGTTGCATATATTTGTGTTAACCCATTTTCTTGTGATGAGGCTTTCTCAAACATGACCCTCTCTTGTATGCACATAGTTTAATATTATAATTAAATATAAATTGAGTTACTGTCTGTATGTTTTACGTGCTATGTCTACTTCATTTTAAAGCTCTTGGTGAATAATGTAATGATAATTTACCAGGAGATCACAGAGCCTTACAAATGATCTCAAAATGAATTTTGTTTCCTGTTATGTTTTTTCATAATGTTCCATAATGGAGAGTTGCTTGTAGTAAAGGAAGGGAGATATTTTCCAACTTGATGCATTTCTACTTGAGACAGCATGTATTTCAGCATAGAAATCCAGCATGCAGCGCCGGCATGAGAGTAAGCGTGATGAATATCATTTGGAGTTGCCAGTTCTTTTACACGCTCTGCGTAGACACTGTAAACTTCATATTAATCATTACCAAGCTGTGGCACGACCAGCAAACATCAACTTCAGTAAGGGAGCCAAACGCCTGGGAACGTGTTCAATACAGCTTCATTTCATTGACAGGACTGCTGAAATTAAAATAAAAATAAAAAATCCTGTTTTGTCATAAAAACATTTCATGTGTGCTTTTATTATTTTGCCATTACATAAACCCAAAGTATGCAGAGCTGGATTATTTCTCTCGATTTATTGATAGACATTGGCATACACAGGGTATCCATTTAATAATTATTATGTGACTTTTTTGTGCCAGTATGAGCAGTCCCACTATCATCTGATGAAAAAACACTACCAAAAAGACTTGACCTTTGGAAAAATCAATTAAAAAATTATCTGTGAATCTAGTTCAGTATGGCAGTAAGCATGAAGCAAGTGAGGTCAAATATTTTCAGGTATTAATGCAGGAGAAAATTGAAAATAAGTCATTTTTTGGCCTGTATGTAGATTATCATCATCACTTAGTGCATGCATACAAGGAAAGTCATTTTGTACTGTTGAAACTTTGCTCTCTTTTTCTCATTGTTATTGTTAAAACTATTTTGCCAAGAAAAAGAAAAAAAATGAAATAATACTTTTATCCCAAGTTTTGTAAACATCAGTCTCTAAGGCCTGCTGTTTGATGCAGACACAGGAACACTGAAACAAAACAAGTCCTTCTTAGGCGGGTGATGTAACACGTCCTTTTGTCCTCTGCTGCTGAGATGTGTGGTGCCTGGTGTGTATGAAATCATAAGCCCCACAAGAGGAGTGCAGCCCAGACAGCCGCAGCGTATAGGTTTACCTGGAGGGCTCCAGGTAGTCTGAGCAGGTGAGCACTGGATGCTGGGCATCGGTCCCCAGGCTGCCAGCGAGAGCCTGGCACTGATATAAATAACCCGGGTGGATTGCCTGTGTGCTGAGCTGCACTTTTCCCATCTCGTTTTAGTAAATTTGATTTTGGGATTCTCTCAGGAAAGGGAAAACCCTACTCAGCAATAATCGATCGATGCCTTTTGCTGTAAATGTCCAAAGCTAAAATGTCGCAAAATAGAAAGTGCAATTCAAGAACCCTTCACCTGACATCTCCGTTCAGTTATTCTTGGCCCTCATTTTGCAGTACTGAAGCAATACGAAGATGCAGAAGAGCTCATGTAATGGGTTAGGTGGAAAATCCCTGCCTCCTCTGTCTGCTTACTGGCTCAGTAACCTCTGGGCATAAAAGAGATGAGTGGGGAGGGAAATTCTTCTGCTAGAAGAATTATGCTGGGCCACATGTCTCCATTTTGTAAGTTTGCTGTAAATTAGCACAATGCCCTCCTGTAGCTTCCCAGCTGCGTATGTGCGAACCTGTAGAGACATGGCATAGCGTGGTGCCCAGTGCCAGGCCAGCAGCTGCCCAGTATCCAGCTCCAGCAGAGGCCGATCGGCCCTCACCCTTCCTCACCATCAGTAACTGTCCAACAGACATGCTTTAAAGGAAAATCTTTGAACTGTTTGTTTCTTCCTCAACAAAGTGAAAGAAATTCAATGCCCTCCTTTAACTGATGCACTCCACCCTGGGTATCTCCACTTTATCTGAGTTGCCAAAAAGCCCCTGCCTAAGGTGAGAGCTGGGTTCTTTGTGCCCTCCAGCCAGGGAAAGCAGGACATGCCCCACTAAATCCACAGCTGCCCACCAGAAGGTTTTCATTTCCTTCCTGCACCCGCAGGCAGGTGCTCAGAGTTACATAAGACAATCCATGGCCTTCATGTGTAATTTAATTCCCTATGGACTTGATAGGGGTGAGGCTTTCAGTCCATGTGTTGTGGAATCATAGAATGGTTTGGACTGGAAGGGACCTTAAAGATCACCTAGTTCCAACCCCCCTGCCATGGGCAGGGACACCTCCCAGTAGACCAGGTTGCTCAGAGTCCCGTCCAGCCTGGTCCTGAACGCTTCCAGGGAGGGGGCATCCGCAACCCCTCTGGGCAACCTGTTCCAGTGCCTTGCTGCCCTCCCAGCAAATAATTTCTTCCTAATATCTAGCCTGAATCTCCCCCCTTCCAGTTTATGGCCATTACGCCTTGTCCTATCGCTCCAAGCCCTTCTGAAGAGTCCCTGCCCAGCTCTCCTGCAGGCCCCCTTCAGGTACTGGAAGGCTGCTACCGTGTCCCCCCCCAGAGCCTTCTCTTCTCCAGGCTGAACAACCCCAGCTCTCTCAGCGTGCTTTCATAGGGCAGGTGCTCCAGCCCTCTGATGATCTTCGTGGTCTTCCTCTGGACCTGCTCCAACAGCTCAATGTCCTTCTTGTGTCAGGGGCCCCAGAGGTTCCTCATTTATAGGTTTGTCTTAACATCTAGAAGTCATTGCCGGATGAATATGCACCATAGGAACTTTGTCAGTGATAGTTTTAGTTGCTTTAAAGAGATGAGAACTGTTGTGCTGGGGACTGAAAAGTTTCCTATTCAGATAGTGTCCAGATTAAGTCGTTTTTCACTGCACTCTTTCTTGTCTGAGTGAAGCGCCTGAAGTAAGCAATGGATATTTGAAATGCAGGCACAAGCAACTGATAAGGAAAATACAATTACAACTAGCCCTAAAGATATTGCACTTAAAGGGGGATCACGCTTATGTGCATTTAGAAGACAATATTAGTAAAACACTTAAAATAGCTTCATATTAGGGAATTAGGCTGTTATTTTTTAATGAAACTCTGGGGCCATTTTATCCAGACAGTGTTACATTTTATTCATATAATAGAAATCCAGATAAAACAATCACATTTCTTTAGTAACTGGAAGCTGTGAATTTTAACAATCACATTAATAGTTTTAGATAACTAGAAATGTAGATTTAATAAATTGCAAAACTTTCCACTTAGAACTTAAAAAGCCATCCCCATTCAGCCAGCTGCCCGCTCCGCATCGCAGGGACTGACAGGAGTGGAGCTGCTTCTTGCCCACAACACTGTGTTTTTAACCATCCATTCACGTAACCGAAATTCTGTTTTCTATTCAGCTTTCTGGCAGTGCTTTATTCATATTTCTGAGTATTCAGAGCAGTTTTTGACCTTGTTTTCTCACTTGTAGGAAGGGTGATTGTTTTTCCACCAGCTCTTTAGCACGCAGCAGACACTGGCTTGTGCAGAAGTACCCAAGTGCTCTGCAGGTACCAGCACAACACTGCTGTTGTATGAGGGAATTTAAGTGGGCTTTTTTTTTTTTTTATGGCATTGTAAACAATCTCAACCAGGAAATATAATCACATCTCCAAACTCTCTCAGCTGAAAAATTAAAGGAAAAAAAAAAATCCATAACTTAGAATTTTTCCCCCAAATCATTCAATATTGGCATAAGTCTGCTGCTTAGAACTTAAAGGTTACGCTTGACTTTATGAAAACAGTACTTGATGTCACTTTGCTGAGTGTCTCTATGAAAACCACAGTCACTGTAGAAGGAAGATGTATCAGCATTTGGACTTTGGGCTTTTTTCAGTGTTTCTATGTAGTAAGGGAAATACTTGCTAATTGCTATAGACATTTCTTTAAAATTGCAATTGTTGCAAATTTTGACTTTTTTTTTGTTTTAAAAACAAGACACAGGAGCTTCTTAGTTGCCTCGCTAGTGTAGAAGTCTTGGGGTTCACAAAAAGGAGTTATTTGTTCATCTTTCCTGCATCATTGGGAAATCTCACTGTTCTGGTCTTACATGTAAAGCACCAGTGTTTTCTTTCAGTTTTGTGTAAACTGCTGGTAAATTTCTTCCGTATCGTAGTTGGGTGGGTGTCGGTTGCTTTTGATTTGTGTTTTCATAGAAAGAAATCACAGTGCCCTGAACAAGCTTTACTCTGAAAGCCCACCCTTGCTCTTTCTGTGGGATTCACATTGGTTAACCACTTGCTGCTATAACAGAACACCACATCTAGAACATCGTTTGTGAGCTGCTTTGTGGTGGGAGAACGTGAGAGAAACACAGGGAGGGATTGCAGAACGTGGATTTAGAAGATGCTCTGTCATTGTCCTCCAACCCTGGAATTCCTGCACCCTCGTTTCCCTTTGCAGCATAACAAACACTGTTCAGACGTAACTTGGAGGGGCATTGTCAGCAGTTTTTCATAGCCTGTGTGTGGGACATGGGGGCTGTTTGTGCACACCCATGGCTTTATTTGTACCAGCATCTTCCCTTTACGTTTGCAAATCATGAAGGTAAACGCCTGCATTTGTATGCTCCTGCAAATGGGTAGAAGCTGAGCACTGCAGGCACACGGTGTTGTCTCCTGAAGAGTACTGTTAGCTAGTTTTATGCAAGAGTCTCTTCTCATTTTCTTAAATGCCTTGAAAGATTTGCTATGAGTATGGCTGTTGAGGTAACAGTGCCCTCAGCACTTGTTCTAAAGCAAACAGGAGAGCAGTAGCGCTTCAGAGGAAGTGGTTGTGCTTTTGGCCTTGTACTGTGGCTTTCTTCTTTTTCCATGGTTGAGAGCTGCTCTTTTTCAGTTCTGTCTTGGCATTTACTGCTCTCGCAAACACCTATTTCTTCAGACGAATGACATCCACAGACCTGCACCATGCAGCAGAACAGCATTGTGAATGCTCCTTCCAACCCTGTGTTCAATGACACTGGGAACAGATATTTCTGGCAGGATAGAGGGAGAGTGAGAGACCACCACTGAAAATAGTTGTATCCTTTCTTTTGTCCCTGATTTTTTTTTTTTTTTTTTCCGTTTTGGTTCTAACATCTCTTAGCTGAGAACACATTTACTTGTTTGTATAACAAATAACATCTAAGTAGAGCAATTGATTTGTGGATATCATACAAATTTGTTTTATGGTGCTACAAATGAGTTTATGGCCATCAACACAATAAATGCTATATTAGTAGCTTTAGCAGCATGCCAAAACCTGCTACAAAATTTGAATGGAGGTAATAAATTCATGTTCCTTGCTAGTTCTTGCTGATGTCTGTGGTGTAACTGTCCAGTGGCAAAGTGAATTGCATACTGTAAACCTAGGCACATCAAGAAGACTAAATACTTACTCTTTCCATTCTATTTTTTAAACCCACTCTTCCATTTATCCATTCCTGTCTTTTACTCGCTAGCTGCCATCTCTGGCACATGGAGCGGTAATCTACTACTCACCTGCCCTGAGCAGTAAGCTACTATTTGCCATATGCCCGGCAACCTGTGCTGCTGATCCTCAGGTATTGTACTCAATGTACATACAAAGCAGCTCCATCTCACCATCACCTGTGGCAGAGTTTATTTATGTGTGGACTCTGCAAAACTCAAAATTAAATTTACCTAAGAGTGGAGAGGCAGGTCAGGTCAGAAACTGTTTATAAATGGTTATTTTGTGGGTGACGCAGAAGTGCCTCTTCCCTCATGACTGCCTGCAGAGCCCTAGGAGCCCTGGGGGATTTCTTGTGGTGGTGGGAGAGGGAACTTATCTGCTGTGATTATTTTTCTTCGGATCCTGCCCTGTCCACTCAGCTCCAGGGATTTTTGATAGGTGGCCCTAGGGATGCCCAGGTGCAGGAGGGAGTTGAGAGCACCTGAGAGGCACCTGACGTTTGTGCTCCGTGATCCTATGAGATCCCTGGGGTCCAAAGGCTGAAGTTCCAACTACTGTCAGTGCTCCCCATGCTGGCAGCTGCTCCTGTGGGATGCAGCCTGTGGGCAGTGAGGGAGCTGGCAGGAGGGATCATTGCTGCCTTGTGTCGTTGGAGGTGGAGCTGCTAATTTTAGGCAAACAGTGGTTAATCTTTCCAAGGGGGTAGATTTATAGCCAGGCTTCTAAGCATTTGAATTCATTGTTACAGCTAATGGACATCTCATATTGTCTTAAATCATTGGCTCCTCAGTGTGCCAAATAGTAATAGAAACCTTAAAGCTACCATAATTTGGCACCTATGTCTCAAACCAGTTGCCAAAGGAGCTTAGATGGCGGGGGGGAATCAATTGAAATGTTTTTCTGAGTGCTTTCTCTGTGGAATGTTTTGCAAGGCTTGAACACCCAGGTATTATATGCAGTGTATAGTAATTTAATAAGTTTATGCTTCATGCTAGCTACATGGTTAGTTTTCAGGTTAAATAAATTTATCTGATTTACCATATAGGAAGATAAATATTAATTTGAGCAGATGAGAAAATGTATATGTTATAGAAAATCTGATTTAATTTTATTTTTTTAAGTACAACACAACAGTTGTTGCCTGTAACGAAGTAGTTAGAATCATAGTTGACTCTGTTAATGAATGATCTCCTATAGGAGTTACCACTGCGTAGAGCACAGTCAGTGATTTTTACATTGCATGATTTGTGGATGTCTTTTCATCCACACAAGCAACCTCCTCCTGTACATGCCGGTGGCATATCGCATCATATTTCACATCCCAGTATGTGAGGATCAAGTATGGAGGCTCATGAGCGGTGAGTGAAGGACCCCTATGCCTGGCTCACGTCTGAGAATGGCACGCACACCTCCGTGGAACCAAGAGAGAGAATCCCATGACAGTTGGTTTCCAGTTGTTGAAATTTGAGGAGGATTCCTGATTCTGCCCTGGAAGACCACCTTACTTTGCGTTTGCTGTTTTGGAGCAGTATGGAAGGGTCTTTGCCCTCCCCCATGAGACCCAGTCATTCATCCATCGCATCTGCCTTCACACCGTCACAGCTTACATGCTGGAAAAACACAGGTCTCGGCAGATTTCGTGATAACAAGCACGTAGATTTTTAATGCTAAAAGAAAGGCCTGGAGAATTTAGCCTTTAATGAGAAAACCTGAGAAATTTCACAGGAAACTCATGATTTCTCTTGCCCAGCACTCACTCATTGATGGCATAGGCTTTTTCCAATGTAAGAAAGACCTTTTCTCTGTTCTGGGAAAATACCAAGGTGATCATTGCACTGTATGACAGTTTTTTGTCTTGAAAAACTGTCTTGCACATGATTAACTTTATGGTATATAATAGAGAGAAAGCTGCAAGGTGATGGTTAATGGCATTTGAAAAGCCATTGTTAACCTTAGCTTATAGAGATTTACAGGCACTGCTTAATATAATCAATATGCTGATTACATTGTTATAAATAAATGTTTATGAATATCATGTCTTCAATGGAACAGGGAAATATTAAATCTACCTAGCTGAAAAACCTCCACCTCCCTCTTCCATGTTTGTAAAAATGGGTGCGTTTTACAAATAGATTTTCTTCTGAAAGGTAGTCCTTTGTTTTGAATGAAAGTTTTCCCAGTATGGTTCATGTATGTATGCTTGTGCATATCTATAACTATATATACATGTGTTTGTATATAGCTCTGTGTTTTTGTATATATAGCTCATTTCCTATACCATTTTAATTATTGTGCGGGTGGCTGAATAGGGCAGAGATCAATGATAAAGTGATGTGGGAAAATGCAAATGTGACACACTGGGGAAAACNAAAAAAAAAAAAAAAAAAAAAGAAAGAAAGAGCCACGGGAGTGAAGTGGTTAAGGAGGCTGCCACAGCAGGAAGCGGGTATAACTCTGTTTTCAGTGTGCTCATGGGAACTGAATTGGAAAGTGTTGTGGTAAAAGTGTGTGGAAAAAAAAAAAAAAAAAAAAAAAAAAAAAAGAAATATGAATTGAGCTATAAATATCTGTTTTTCTTTGAAGTTTTGTGACCAACAATTAATGTTACTGGAAATCTCATAAAGAGCTGTTGTTTTATAAACTCTGGTTTGGCTGGATGGTGCAAAGCAAAGATAACATTAGCTCATCTCCAAAGGCTCCTTGTGAATGCAGGGATTTCTGAACTCCTGGGCAGGTACAGACTAAGTGCAGAATAAAACCTTGTTTTCCTTTCCTCTGCTCAGTGGTGGCTACTCAAATGTCTCTAAAATGAGACTGTAACTCCATCCAGATCCTGACTTAAATAAAAAAAAATGTGTATTTTTAATGACTGTGTCGATACGTTACACATCCTGTTAGTGAAAATGAGATGGGAACATTTATTTTCTATGTTTACCCACACTTGGAAAAACTGACCTCGTTGAAGAAATTAACTCTAAAAGAGCAGGCTGTTGTCTAATCTGTTCTTCTTTGCTCTCAGATTAAAATTCAATAACTTTTAAATGTGCAGTAGTTCGATAAATGGACTTGAAGGTCACAAATTATTGTTCAGGATTAATCTGGAATATGTGCCTGGCTCACTAGGAACGAGAAGGAGAAAAGATTGTTCTCTTCTCTAAATAAGCCCAATGTATTGTTAAGTTTCTTTCTTCTTCTCTTTTTTTTTTTTTTTTTTTTTTTTTCCAATAAATACCTAGCTGTTATATTCCAGTTAGGTGTCACATGCCTCTTGTAAGGGAGAAATGTCATTACCAGTGAATATGATCATATTAAAAATCCATTTAAAGCTGGTAATGATGTTGGAAAGCTGGAGATTCTAAAGAAATAATCTCTTATCACTTCTACATTTAGGCAATTTAGGTGGGTCTTTTACAACAGTTAGTGTTGGCAATTGTAGTGGCTTCCATTTATTTAGCAGGCTTTGTCTCAGTCTTTTACAAACTAATGGATACCCATTCTAAAACTGTGCACTAATGCAGGCATTTAGCTCATGAGTATAATTAGCACTGTGCAGTTGTTAGGATTATTAGATGAAATGTCTCTCCTACCTGCATGAGGATATTTCCAATGTGTCATAGCTTGGAACCTGTTCACCATAGATTTTTCTGGAAATGAGGAACAGATTTTTCTACCTGATATTGTATAGCATCATCATCTTGGCCCTTCCTGAGGTTTTTTACAAGGTCAAGGTGCCCATGTGTAAGGAAATGTAAGTAGATTGGCATGGAGAATAAGGACATCCTGGTATCCCTCAGCTAGATGAGGCTCTGGGAGCAAGCCATGGCCAGAAGTACAGCTTCTTTAGTGTTCTCTGGACAGAGAGTGAGATCGGAAAAAAATCAGATATACAAAGCTTTCTGTAGGTGACATAGTTGGATACATCCTCTATAGATCCACTGCAGGTCTACAGAACATGGCAGGGCTTGCAGGCCAGACACTTGATTATCAACCGCATGCCTTGATGGAGGAATGCAGAAGAAATTTGCCTCAGAAAACCTCACCAAGTAGCCCATCTCCTTCTCTGGCCTTGCAGGAAGATGTAAGACCTTGCTTCATGCTGTGGCATACTTGTGCCAAGATGAGTTGTGGTTCAGAAGGTGGAACTTGTTTCATCTGTTTTTGACTTGTGTGGTGTACGGCTGCTGCAGAGAACACATTTGCTGGGCTCCTTGGTTTGATGTTTTATTTTATTTTTCTTCTGTATTGGCTGCACAACTGTCAGCATCATGTCCGGGTGAGTTTCTTCCTCCAGTGCCAGTATTATTTGCTCTGGGGGCCCTTGTCAGCTCACATTCAGCGTGTTTGCAGACAAAAACTACCAGCAGGGAATGCGCTGTGATTGAAATTGAGATGCTGAGCTACTGTACAGGCTCCCAGTGCGATTTGGCTGCTTTGTATACAAGTGTCTGAGCTCTCTGGGACTGGCTTTACTGTTGTTTAAATAAAATCCATTTTTGATTGGTTTACTGAAAAGCTCTACCTACCCTCAAGGCTCTGTTTTGCACTCAGATTATTAAAAAATTAGCTGGAGGCTGTGTTTGGAGTTTAATTCAGTCCATCACTTTTCTTCGTATATAGACATTTTTCCCCCTACAGCTGCAATATGCAAAAAGTAGCTTTAGTGCTGAGACATGCTGTGGTCTAGCCGAATCAAACTAAATATGTGAAGAGAGTAGATTTGAATCAAACTTCAGGAGAGAAAGGACTTCTCCTTGAGACAATTCTAGATTTGTTTTCACCAGGGTATTGCTCGGTGCTGCAAAACCGAACAAGAGAGAGCAAAGGAAAATCAGTCTAGGACAACACACAGCTATCCTGTGCTGTGCTATTAAATATAGTAATTCCTCCCCTGCTCTCTGTTTTTAGGAAAAGAAATCTTCAGAAGCCTGAGAGAGAGGAATTTGTGTGGATGAAACCCTGTGGGCGGAAGTCTGACGGTGTTAGAGCCCCTGGGAACATTACAATTCCTTTCACTGTGCCTGGATTTCTGTCCTCTGTTATTTTTCTTTTGTTTTATTTTTTCCACATCACTTCTACCACAACATTGCACTGCTGACTTGTAAATGAAATACATATTAGAGTGAATCATCAGGACTGAAAAGTCCTAGGCTTTTTTGAATGCACCACTAAGCACCTTGTCTGCATCTAAATATCTTTACAGATGTGAGTCTTAGTGAGAAACTTAATGCTGCTTTATTCAGGCAAGCCTGGGATATAATTCCCCCCACTCAAGTGTTACTTTTGAGTTTGCACACTCATGCAATGTCTTGCACTACCTTTAGGGAAGTGCTAATTTCATTTCCAGGCAAAAGATTGTTCAGTGTCAGTGTTTGTCCAAGGAGCAGTGTGTTAACTGAGTGCTTCGTGCAACTCCAAGCTCTCAGAAAGACCACACAGAACAATACAGTTTGCATTACGTGTGGTTGTTCGGAAATAAATAAAATGAAATGAAGCCATGCTAGTAGGAAGAGCTTTGGGGGGTTTTATTTAGTTGTTTAGTTCTCTCCATGTTTTGCATGTTGTGATATGACATTGACAGAGATATATACCTTAGGGCTTTGTAAAGCTTCAAATATTGTTTCCAAAAAAACCACAGACATTTCTTCCCAGAAATCCTGTGGTACAATGACTACAAATTTCATACGAAACAGTATTTGCATCAAGGAAATTTTGCAGTTTTTTTTTTTTTTCCTGTCCACATAGCTGATATTATCATGCTGAAAACATGATTGTAAAAATTACTGCATATTATGATGTACTTGATACATTTGTGAAAAGAATAATATGATGTGGTGTCTGCAATAACACGGATATGAGACTTGATGGTCCAGGAAGTCTCCTTCATTCCCCATTTCCATGTCTTCAGTTCAAGAAAATGTGCTAGTCTTGTTAACAGTAAGGTAGCTAATCCACTTCAGCTAGTTTGATTTTTAATCCTGTCGGAAACGAAGCTTTCTTTACCCTGGAATACAAATCTCAACTGAAAATACACCTCATTTGGCACTGAAAACAAAGATTTCAACTAACTGAATTCCAGGAAACATTAATACTATTTTTCTTCTATTCTTGCAGAACAATATCTTAATTCTTAATGCTTATCTTCAGTTATAGTCTTTGTCGCTAATTCTGAGCTAATGGGAGATTTGATCAAGTAACGACAGCATTCCTTTATGACAGATCTTACTTGTATCTAGCCCTAAAGCTGGTCTTTCTCAGCATGTGTCACTGCAACTCAAGGCAGAGGGGCTAGCAATTAATATGATTCCTAAGTAATAAATTAGTTCATCTAGTTCTGTACGAGCTAGAGTCATTATGTGGTGGAAAACGGAATCCATACTTTTGTTTCTGGTGGACTGCGGTGGTATAATGCGCACTACAGGGTTCTTAATATCCTTTGTTTGCATTAGGAAAAACATAACACTCTCCCACTGAGAAGCAGAGATCCCCTCGTGTTCTTGTGAACGTGACGTTCAAAAATGCAGCTTAAAAAGATTTTGCTGTTGGTGAGGAGCATGAAAGAGGCATTTCACAATGTGCTACCACTGTCCCTAGAAGAAAGGAGCAGTGCTAATCCTGAAGACTAGCTGTTCAGAAGCATTTAAAAATATTTCGAGGCACTTTATTAGTACAAGGCCATTAACATATGGTTTACATCTGAAAATATCTGAGCAAATTAACTCTTTGTTAATTTGACTGGTTCATTTGTCCTCGGTGGAAGGGAACAAATCCCATTCAGACTTGTGCTCTGATATTGGCACAGTGATGAGACATTTGTGTGGTTTGGACCCCGAAGGCTTAGGGTGCAGCTCTCATCTCACACGTATCCACAGGTTACTGTCAGAATTGTAGCAGACTGGATGACAGGAAAATAGGAAGGGCTCAGCGACTAACCCTGGTGGATCTGCCGAAGTGGGCAGGCAGAAGAGGAGTGTAGCTGTTGGAGCCATCGCTGCCTTCTCGCACTTACCGCAGATGCAGAGCATTAAGTTTGTGGACCAAGGGAACAGGGCTGTGAGTAATGCGTGGGGGAAGTACGTGGGCTGAGCTGTTTAATAGACACTTGGATTGTCACCCTCATCCGAAAGGAAGCAATGTCTTTAATTAAAGTTAATGAAGATTCTCCTTTAATTCCCAGATGGTGAGAAGGGAATATGACTTCATCGTTGTACATCTTTGCATGGCCATTGCCATTTAGTTACAAACACAGCTTAGAAACAGCATTTGTAACCTGGCCTGAACCTTAATTCCTGCTGTCTGGTGTACTGCACCAAGTAGCATGTGTAGCATGTATTTTATTCCAAATGAACTATATAAATGAACCCTTAAGCTCAGAGAGCACTGTAATTGTAAAGGCCTTACACATTATAACAGCAAAGGTTTCAGTCTCATTATGAGACCATTTCACAGTTTTAATTGTTTAGAAATATACTTAACTACATATCTTGTCTGGGAAAAATTAATTACAGAACAATTCTTGTATAATCCATGTGATATCTCACATAATTCAGTCAGCTGAATATAGCAAGCTGGTTTTAATAAAATAAATACAGGCTATTCAATATGTAAATGAGCTAGTTAAAAACATACACTAATGGATCATTAACCTCTCTTGAACTTACATTCTTAGTGAAAATCACATTAAGCGAATATAGGATTATGGCAATACAGACCTGTAAGGAGAATTCCAGTAACTGCACTGAGCCAGGAGATGCCACAGTGGAGATATCAGGCAGGATGGGATGGGTGGCATTTCTTACAGCTCTGCAAACTGAGGGAGAAGCCAGGGAGTTGCTCCCCATGGCAAGGGAGCTGTTTCAATGGTCGGGTGGCAGGGACGGGCACCTACAGGAGATGAGAGCATGCTATTTTCTTCATCTCCACTGTCCCGCCATGCCATAAAGGTGGCTTCAGTGACAACATGCATGCATGTCAAAATTCTTCTTTGTTGTGCACCATTCGTACTCTGCAGCCTCTGTATGGGCTGTCCTCAGCTCCTCACAAAAGAAGGGATAAAGAGTTTGGTTTATTTACTAGCTCATTAAAAAGCCTACATGTCAGCATGTCGGACCGTTATCCAGCCTCCCAAGCATAAGTCCTTTATGGCTTTTAACTGAGTTGCAGCTCTTTGTGTGTCCCTCTGTGGAAGCTAGCTCCCATCCCCAAACCAGCTGGCCTCATCTGCCTGGAGGAGAGCTGGCTACAGGGGTACCAAAAACCTGGAGCCAACACACGTTTGTGGTGTTGCAAGATAGATGCAGCGCCCCTGCCCACACGCCGACCCTACCCATTGTTAGCAGCCTTTCAATTTCACAAGCACAGGATTTTACTTCTAAAAATAGCTAAAAGAGAACTGTGTAGACCCACAGCAAGTAGGACTTTTAAATCGCTTTGATCGCTATCTGCAGTTGCGTGGGTTTAGAAGCTACAAAGTAGATTTTGGTATCAAACGTACCTTGGGCTCTGATAGTGTTTCTGGAAAGAAAGTGCCATGCGTGAAGAAGAGGGTGCTGACCCTGAGACTCGCTACCAGCTATGAGGCTGCTCTTTGCAGCTAAGGCATGACTGAATGCAAAATGCTCCATGTAAGGCACCCAAACGGACGTTATTTTTAAGTAGAGCAGTGCATTGTAAAATCATAGCCCACTCTGTATTTAATTTTTCATATTGTAAGTACCCAATTCTTTCTATTAAATTTTCTGTATTAAAACTGGATCTTGACATGGAATAGTGCCCCCTCAGCCACTTAGAAATGAAGCAGTGGGGACCACTAAGTGTGGCTGGCTTTGCAGCTTTAACCGGCCTTTATTACCATAGCCATAAATAGCAAACCGCCCCAAATATTACAGGAGTTTTGTTGGCTTTAACCAATGAAGTAGAACAAGACCTCTGAATACCCCATTAGTTCCAGTGCTGTGCTTTGACGACTTTGCATTGGCAGCTCTTTTTCTATACAAGTCACTAGCCTCACCCGTGTCTCTTAACAAATACCGTTGACAGGCACCATTGCAATTTTTCTGCATGTTCTGACAGTTTAATTCAGTACCTCCTGGCTAAGCAGTCAGAGCCTGAGGGGGTAATTCAGCACCTTGGCATCACACTGCAGCAATTAAAATAATTAAGGGAGTTGGGATGGGCTTACAGGGCTTTCCTTCTTCTGCAGCCTTGTACGGAGAGTGCACTTTCCTATTCCCACATGGAATGTGTACAGGATCTTCCTCTACAATATGCTGCAGTGAGATTTTTTTAACATGCTGATTTCCAGCCTCTGTTTGTAAAGCTGTTGGTGTTTATGTTCAACTTCTTTCTTTTTCTCCTCTCTTGAATAAAACCTGATCTCTTTCTTTTTTTCCTTAAATGCAAGGGGACAAATACTTTATATATATATATTTTTTTTTTTGGTTAAGAGAAGTGGCTAACACCTTGGCTGCATAATTTTAGTCAAGTCATTTACTTTGGTGCCTAGTAAGGACAACTAAGCAAAAGCTGTCTGAATTGGCAGGTCTCATTTCTCTTACTGAGAATAGAGTACAAAAAATGAAAGCTGCTTTACTATACCTTTACTATTGGAGGTGAACAGAATAGCTGGGCAGGTTTTTGTGTGTCTGTGTGTATATATTTAGAAAATCTTAATGTGCGTGTTTATATATACAGGTGTAAATAGTGAAAGGGTTTGTTGGTTTTCTTTCGATCATGTATCTCATCATGCATGCACACTATTTTTTACTGTTTTCACATGCAGTGATCTTACAGAAGCGCATTTTGCTGAGGTTGGTGTCCCCTGTCTCTGTAAAGCAGGTGATGTCCTCGTTTTATTGGATGAAATTCTCCCCTTGGCATCTGTGGGCATGTGCTCCACCTGGAAGTTCCCCTGGTTCACTCTCTAAGCCACCTCCTGTGTGTAGAGATCATCTGAGAGGAGCTGTGATAAATATCAGGAATGCTCTGTGTTATGTTCAGCTGGTCGGACGTGGGCTGTGCACGCAGGTCTGAGCCCCACTGTCTGCACATCCTGGGTGTGTGCCTGATGCAGCCTTTCCCTGGACAACTTGGATCAAGCTCAGAAAGTGCTGCCCCTGTGTTTTTTCAGACCCTGAAACATTAATCATGAGGAGGGAAAAAAAAGTTCTCAGTCAACAGTATTGTGAGAGGCTTGCTCTCCCTCCTCACCCATTTTTCAGGGGCCGCTTTTTGTCCGTCCCTTTTCCTGTCTTTCTCCCTTTGCAGCTTATCACAGTTTTGTAAGGCCAGGAGCTGGTACATGGCCCCTGCTGGACCCTGTGACCCTGGTGTGCGGTGTTGCCGTGATGACCACAGGGTTGGTGTCTCCAAAAGTGTTTCAGCTCCTTTAAGCAATTAAAAAAAAAAAAAAAAAAAAAAAAACAGGGTGAGATCTCAGTATTATGCCTGCTAATGGTTTTCTTTGGGTTGCTCATCCTGCAGCCTGGCCCTTGCAAAGCTACTGACAACAAAACCTGACAAAACTAGCTCCTTTTCTTTGTTGTTCACCTACTATTTTAAGCTAAATGGATATTGCTGTTTAACGTGGTGATTTTGAGAGATCTGTCCTCTTTGTGCATTGCTGTGGGCTGGTTCTCCCAGAGGCTGCGGTGCAGAGGAGGCACACCATGCCACCATCTCCCGCTGCACAAAGCCCCAGTGAAACTGGCAGCTTCAGCTTTGTTGCTCTCCAGTGCTTTGCAACAGTCACTTAAACCTTTCAGGAGTGAGGGGGAAGGAAGTGGGTTTTAAAATTTGTATTTGTGCTTGAAGTTCCTCATTACGTTTATGAATGGATTATGTATTTCTACCAAAGCACTGTAAATTATTTGGGATAGCTAGTATAAGAGCGATTCCCTGGATGACATATGTATGTAGGGACATTCACTGTTTTGTCCTTAACTGATGCTTAATGTACTGAAACTGCAGCCAAAGGGAAGCACCCTAATTCCTGTGCACCCACAGACCAGTTTTGCCCCTGCCAGATTTGCACGCACACTGAGAGCACAGCCACTCTAGATTTTCCTTTTGTCTTCACAAAAGTGTGCTTAGGAAATGCTCTCTCTGTGCTCACCTGTGTCACAAGTAAGATCGTTTGCCCATTTCCTGCATACTGAGAAGTCTCCCTGGTGTCGGCTCATGATGCAGTGGAAAGAGCAAGAGTCATCTGCCATGTTCAGGCCGGGCCTTTCCTGTGCATGGTCTCCCTGCCTTCCAGGAAAGCAGCTAGAACTTCAAACTTTAAAAAAGATTTTGCAAAGAATCTACTTCTGGTAGCTCAGCTGAAATAAGAGCGTCTCAGGAGTTTAATGGATCAAACAGCGCTGATGGGTTTTATGGCTCCTTTTCACTTTAGGGCTAAGGGAAGAGAGAGCAGGGCAGGTTGGTTTTAAACTCAAGGATTTATGTTGTTAATCCTCCTGGCTAATTATAATTTATGGGATCCTGATAAATTAATATGCAGTTGCTATTCAAACGCAGAGAGCAGTGTAAGGCAGGCATAAACAAGTCTTGTTCATTTTTAATTTATTTTCACCAATGGAGAATATTAAATAAAATGAACACTGGGGCATTTCATGGGAAGTTCCATTTTCATTATTTATCTTCAGATTTATGGACTTCATATAACAATTTTCCAAACATTTCTCCCTCTAATGGAAATCATGTTGTGACTTTGAGTGCCCTGAAATACCAAGCAGAAGCAATAGTTGTGATGTTCTTTTTAACACGGATTTCAAGTTCACTGTGAGAGGAAGGATGGCAAAGAAATACCCTTGATTGGTTATTTTTAATGCTGTGAATTTAAGCATTTATTGGAGTGAGAGGCTGACATCAATAGCATTGTGTGCATTTCTCTTTGAAGCCCTTGAGTATGTTTAAGCCCTGTTTGGCACAGGACCAGCTGTAGGCTCTCTCTGGCAGAAATTGCGACAATCACAAAGCGTGCGAGCGTTTGTGAAATTATTTTTGTAGAGTGGGAAAAATCATGGGGTTATGGGATGGCTCAGGAATGTTGAGGAACATAAGACAAATTTCATGCAACACTTAATCATAACTCATATCCATACTTACAATAATTACAAGGTCAAAGTAAGTAGAATCTAAAGCAGTCAGATATCTCTGTTTGGATATATAACAGCTATTGTATAAGGGGGAAATTATGGTGAATCAGCACATTCCACTTAGGATACAGAGAAAAATACCTGAGTCAGGAGTTGAATAGCTGCTTCTGTGAAGCTTGCTTCTCTCCGTACTGCCTTACCTCTTCCTGTTTCATGGAGCAGAGAAGGCTTCTGGGAGATGACACTAGTAATGTGTAAGGAGGACCTACTGGGTGGAAATGTGTTGACACATGAATATACAAAGCACACAGGGCTTTTCCACTCTGTTTTTAAACCGAAGGTAAATTCTTCACTCTGCCAGTCTTTTTCAGCCATCATTTGCATTTTTCTGCTTCACTAAACCTGGCTTTGAGCAGTGCCTTGGTTAATACTGAGCAAATCTGACCATATCTAGTTCCAGAGTACATACGATTTCCTATCAAGAATGACTTCATCTTTTGCCAAATAGACATGGGAGGCTGGATCAAACTTACTTTTTGAAAGCAGTAATATATATATATTTAAGGGTTAGGTGATTTGACTGAATGCTGGTAACACTGGGGAGCTGAGATGTCTGGCTCTTATACGCTTTTCCTTCTCTTAAGTGATGGGTGTCCTGGTCCTGTGGGGCCTTTGGCTATCTGAGGTTCTGCAGCCTGAGCTGCTGGGGTTTTTATGAGCGTTATTCTGAGGAATGGGATTTTTTTTTTTTTTTTCCCTAAACAAATCTGATGCTTTACAGCAAAATTTGGTCACAGGATTTTCATAAATGGAAGTAGATGTAAATCACATTTCCCCTAGGGAAACAAATCATACAGGTATTCCTGGATCTTACTTGGTTTTCTAAGTATTTTATTAAGCAATCTGCGCTCATCTTCCTCTTTGGTAAAATCTCCTGACTGCTAAAATTATTTAGGACCAAAATGCCCAGTTGTCAAGTAGGGCATAGCCTAAACATTAGGCTTAAAAAAAAAAAAAAAAAAAAACAGGTGTGGGGGGGATCTGCTGCAATAATTTACTTCAGTGGCTGCCATACCAGTAAATGGTTTAGGTGTAGCTGCTAATGATTAGAAAAAAGGCTTTTAGGGGTTCCTTGACTAGTACAAACACTTTTCCCCAGGATACTTGTGTATGCTGGGATTTTTGATGGCAGGGTTATGTGAAAAGAATCATGTCCAAAGACAACTTTGTTACACTGACACAAATTTCTAGTGGAGACCTATTCTTAGGCCTTGAGGATCAAGGTTCTTATTTTTATTACGGCAGTATAGGCTGCTAGATCCCTTTAGTACTTTTGAAAACATTGCTTCTTACCTAATATTGTAATCTGTTCTCTCAGTTCTGAGGTGCAGTTTTAGTTTTCAATTTACCATCTACTTACTGTCCTTTTTTTTGTTTTTTTTTTTAATGTTTTCTAAATTCATAACCTGAGTTCCAGCTTGGCAAGTTTACCAGTTCCCAAGATCTCTGCAATTTTATTTTCCACAGGGAAAAGCTGGCAGTGCAATAAATAGTGTTTTGAAATCAGTCTGCTCCATCCAGCAGTTTTCAGGCAGCAAAGGCTTCTGTCCAAGTATTAGATGACCATATAATGGCATCAGAGGGTTCTGGTTTACAAATGTCATGGTAATCAGTTCTAATTTTATATTTCCTGGATATGTTTGGCACTGCCAGATTCAGCATCTCTTGAGGGTTTTGATTAGAGTCATAGAAAATTGTAGACTGAAGGGGACCTGTGGAGGTCAGCTCATCTATCCTACTTAGAGCAGGGCCAGCTTTCTCACCGTGCATTCACTTATCAGGGAGGAAAATATGTGAAGACTCCCCCTCCCCCCTTAATCAGTAGACTTTAGGAAAAGTAGCAGTGCTTGATTTATGCTTCTGTTCATCCCCTTTCCGTTAACCCCGGTCATCAGTGCTTAAAATTACACCCAGGTCATTCATACCATGTCCTCCCAGCCTCTGCTCCTCAGGTTTTGGTTATGGGAAGGGACAGGAAATCACCATTCAGGACAGGCTGTGTTCTGAGGCTCCAGATCTGAAATTGTACTGATGTTCATTTGCTTTACTCATGTAATTGAGTCTCCTGCTGCCTTGTTTTGTTTGTTCTTTTTTTCCACTAACTTGGCTTGTATGGGCATCCATACCCACTTGGTTTAAGTTTTTGCAAGGCTGGAAGGCAGATTCTGTAGGAGATCTGGATTTGCCTGTTGAATAAATCAGCCTGATTACAACTTCCCAATGAGTTAGATAGTGGTGTATGAACTTTGAACTTGTTCAGCTGCATTAAAGTCAGGGTGACAGGAACTGCCAAGGCTCAAATTAACGCACATCTGTCATAACCCCTATGACAAAATTGTGACAGAGTAACGAAGAAATACTAAGTAAATTTAAAATCATATCCACTGCCTCTATTAAAAGGGATGAATCCCAACAAAACCTGCTGTGGGATCCCAAGGAACTGAGTGTTTTCAGGGTTTTTTTTTGTTGTTGTTTGTTTGTTTGTTTTCTGGGGACTGTTCTTGGGGTGAGGGGGAGAGGCAGGAAGGCTTTCCTCCTGGTATGGGCTGGAGCAGCAAGGGTTTCCCTTCTTTCCTCGTCCTTGTTAAAGTATGTAATGTGCATGATATTCAAGCAGAGTATGGTAACTCTCAAAATAAGACTGCAGATACGTAATACATAGAATTTTAGGTTACAGTCACTATAATTGCACTATGTACTTTGACAAAAACAGGGAAATCCCCTATGGAGGAAGAAGAACTGAGCACAGGTCTGTAAAGATGTTGGGTGTAGCGAACCAAAAACCTATTTGGTATTGCACTGCAGCGCATTTGCTTCAAGAAGAGGGTACCCAGCACAGGTCAATGGGAAGTCTGCTGAGGCTGGCCAGCTCTCTGTTACGAGGAGAATCGGCCTTAACTGCAGCTATCACCAATACGGCTTTGCCTTGAGTGTGACTTTGCCACTGAACAGTTCCAGCTTGGTACAACAATGAATGCTGGAATACAAAAGGATGTGTTGTAGCTACTGTTGGGAAAATAAATCCTAAAGCACAATTTTTGTGCTGGTTTTGGATGTATTTTTTAGCTTAACTTTTAGACTACTTCATGCCATAAACAGATTTGCAGGCTAACTATTCAAATTAAGTAAATATGTACTGAGTAGCCTGGGATGGTGTGTATGCAGTAGACTGTGTACAGGTTTTTGGAGGATAAACATTTCCATTCTTGGCTAAACAGTGGGTTTCAAGACAAAAATCTTTCATACTTACCAACCAAAACATTTTTAGTGTGAGATGTTGCAAGGCAAAGTTTAGCACTATGCCTTTTGGCTCTGTAGCGTAATGAAGAAAGTATTAGCATTGTATTTTTCTGTTCCTTGTGGATTTTGGTGCATCAGATTTTGGGATAAACTGTTGATTTGGAGAAACTATTTAAACTGAGTTCTAGTGTGCTCCCAAGTGTCGGCAGTAGTGTCAGATCTTATGGTTTTGCCTTAAAAATATTCACTGAGGTGTCTGACTTTTGGGAAATTTGTGTTTTACTGAATTAAGGACAGAGCTGATTTCCCTCCCCTTCTTTTCATCTTGCCTCTCTAGTCTCCATCAGTATAATGAACAGGACTCGCGTTGCTGAATTCCATTATAAGTTACACAAAATGGGCAAATCTAATATGATTCTTCCCCTGTAGAATTAACATGAAAATCTATCTTAAATGGTTAATGTGGCATAACTCATGCATGAATAGGGTTCTGTGCTGTCTAACCTATGTAAGCAAATACTGCTGTTGGAACTGAGTGACATTTAAATAATATCACATTTTTAAAGGTCTTTTTTTGAACCTCCCAACATGAATAGAGTACACTGAGTGAATGGGGAGGTGGGGTGAGCTACGAGGGCTCATTTCCAACAAATGTTGAAACTGTGAGGTAGAGTTCAGTGGGGAAAAAGAGGTTAGCACACGAGAAAGCCAGTTACTCACCAAAGCAGCACTCGACTTTAATAATAAATAATATTGAATGTTGGGATATTAAAACAATTCATTCTTGGCAAAGCAAAGGGAGGTTTTATTCCCCCCAGTAACTCTGGCTCGAACAAAATACTACTTATAAGCTGCAGATTTTAATACAGCATCATGTTCCTACAGGTATAATAAAATAAAAACGTTAAGAGTATTAATTCCTTTAAAAGCAGTGATTAATCCCAGATGTGGAGCGTGCGTGGCAGCGGGGGCGGGCGCGCTAAGCGGGTGCAGGTGCTGACGGGGCTGTTGCAGCGCGCTGCACATGTTCCGGGAACACAGCTGTTCTGCAAATCCTCTGCCAGTTGCTCCAAACCCTCTCTGAAGTTGTACTGCCTCTGGGCACAATTAAAAGCTGTATACTACATTTCATAAGGTGGTGTTAGAAATTTAGGCCGAGCCAAAGAGGAGGGGGGAGAAAGGAGGGGGAGAGCCCCTTGTTAAAGAGGAATTAACCTCTTTACCTTTGCTATTGAAGCAATAAAGCTTCTAAATGCTGCCTAAAAACTCCAGCATTAAGTGCAAAGATGCTATTTGCAGCTACAAAGCAAATACTATTTTTATTTAATAATGATTTTTGATAATTCATTAACAATATTAGTCTTTCATATTGGAGTTAAAATCTGCTTAACCTGCCTGCCTCCTTTTCTGGTGTTTTATTCAAACTCATATTTGCTGGTCTATGTGAAAAATAGCAACTCTGTGACACGGGATTGCATGTGTTTGAAAAATGTTTTAAGAGCAAAACATTCAGCAGCTGAGATGTGCAGCAAAATAGATTGAATTTCTTCTGCCTTGAGCTCTTTTACTTTTGTGAACCATTCTGGCCACTTTATGGGGAAAAAGCAGGTGTACGTAAGTTTCCTACGAAACTAGGAGAATGCTGTTGTCTTTCTGTGTTTAGTATTCGTACATCTTCTCATTGCTCACTCATTAAAATGGAGGATCAATCTGTGCACGGCGGCATTTTGTGCATTAAGGAGAAAGGCCAAGTTCCTAATATTTTTAATTACCCTGTAAAATGAAACGCTGAAACCAATAGCCTAGAATGCTGCTGCTAGATCACACTCTCATTAACTCCTCCTTGCTTTTTCACCTGCCAAACTGAAATTTCAGACTGGCAAACACGTTTTGCCAGCACTGGAACCACGGGCAGTTCTCCTATGAGCGCAGGACAGAGCTGCCTGTGCTGGGCACTGTTGTGTCCCAGCTCCAGGCTCTCCAGCCTGGAGTATGGTGATTCCTCACACCCAGCTTGGATGTAGGATACAGCGCAGGCTGGCTTGGCTGTCTGAAGGAGACTTCATAGATTTTCCACTGAATATTATATTAAAAAAATAAATAAAAAAAAAATAAAAAAAAAGAAGAAAAAAAGTCTTAAGGTATACTAAAGTATACTTTATAACTGAATATAAGCACAGAGCAGAGTCCAGAAGAATTACTCCAATAGTTTCTGCATGTGTCAGTTCTTCTTCACAAGTCTCCTTGTAAAGTGAATTTATAATAATCATTTGTCATTAAAGGAAAATATGGGATGCTTCTACAATGAAAGAAAAACAAAGAGATCTGTCTATATGAACTTAATGGCAGCTGTAAAGATTTTCTTATATTGCAGCATAGTGTTTTTGGGTAAAGTAAGAAAACAATAAATGTTACAGCACAACTGTAGGCTATTGACAAGTCAAAGCAAAACAGAATCTCAAACATGCATGAGGCAATAGCATGATCTACCAGCCTTTGTGCTGTGCATGAAGGATTTGCACACAAGAATAACAAGTTTTCACTGAAAGAACTTTAAGCAGAGAATAGTTATGTTGGATTTCTGGCACCGTTTAGTCTGTATGTCCTTGGGCTCTAGTTAGGACTGTGCTTACTTTTAATCTTTCCAGAATCTGAACTGGTATTTAAATCTCTCTGAAATCAATGGGTCTCAATATGGATTTTATCATTTTGATGAATAGGAATGGCTTATTTCCATATGCAGGGTTGAACTTGACTGAATTGCAGCTTTATCAGAATGGCAAGAGCTTGGAACAGTGCTATTTATTGTATTATGTGTTTATTATCCCTTTGAAATAGTGTACTGTAATGTGATTTTTCAGTGGGTAGTATTAGCCAGTTGGATTAGAAATCACAACTATGAGGGAATATAAATGCTTCACAGTTAAAATAATGCATGTGCATTTAGTTTGTTCAGTTCCTGTAAAATCTATATCCATTTGTCCAGACCAAAGAATTCAGTTACTCTTTGATTAGGGAAGTAAGTAAAGTGCAATTGATATAGTGCCACGCAAGTAATGAACCAGGCACTCTGAAGTGTTTGATTAAACTAATGTAAATGTTGCATCAAACAGTGAAAATATGTATACCATAAATTACAGCTACATGTGATTCTGAAAAGCAAAGGTCAATAAACTCTTGATGTTGTGACTGTCTTGTTAGATTACTGATTTGTCACTTAATTTCTCATTTAATGTTTTCCAGTTATGATGTTCTTCAGTTTGACCACTCTCAGCTTGATTTTACAAACTTTGGCTAGAAACCCAGGGAGGGGAGTTCTGCAGCCTGTAAGACAGCCACATGTTTCTGGTTTTGATCTTGACTATTGTGAAACAGAACTTTTAACCAGAACTACAGCAGGATAAAAACAAAAAGAGTAAACTTTGTACTCAATTGTTAGAATACATCCCTTCCCAGCAGAGGTCAGAGAGAAAAGAAAGATATAACAGGCAGCTGACTTTTGCTTCCACCTGCTCAATAAAATGTTAACTCTAATAAGACACAGCAGTCCTTGTTTCTTTTCCAGTCTATTTTGAGTTCATTGAAAGTTATGGCAAAGTCATTTTTAAAAGATAATTATGCTCTGTAAATGTTAACCTGATTTTGTAGCAGTAAACACATCTTCTGGTTATGCAGGATACAAATTAGGAACATATGCAATCTCCCAAACGCCAGATAGCTGCATGTGGCAGTAGCATTGATTACAGATATCTCCTGTACTTATTGAAAGGTCCAGAAAATGTATCTTTGTGGCTGCTAATGCACATAAGATGTGTATGAAGTCCTTCCCCCATTCCTTTTTTTTTTTTTTTTTTTTTTTTTTTTTTTATGGATACCAGTTCTCCAAAAATGGGTGTTAGAAGCCTGTGACTGGTAGTGAAGAATCTGTCGCTACACCTTCAGCTTTGACTCTGCTATTCTGGATAGAAGTCTTATGACTGCTTTTCACTTCAATAGCATATAGCACTTTTCATGGCTGTTTTGGACGTAATTGGTAATTTCTAGCCTCTTTGATATCCTAAGAGAAAGGCCTTATTAAAATACAAGAATGGTTATTATTTATTAGTCCCTTGGGAACTTTGGGAAAAAAATGCACTTCTCATACTGTTGTCAAGTGTAAGCATCTCCTCTCAATTTCCTCTCTCCTCTATTGTTGTTCATATAAGAAAACAGTGTTAAAAATTAATTTGGGGAATATGGACTTTTCCTTAAAACCTTAGCTGCAGTTATAAAAATGAAAAGGATTGTGTATGGACACACACCCCCCTGGCCCGTAAACCCAAGCCATCCACTGACTTTCACAAAGTGCTATTGACGGCAGTTTTGATTGACCAGTACGCAGTCTCAGGGCTCACTAATTGCCTTGTTGATTTCAAACACTATAATAAAACTTTAAAATGTTTCAAGACATTCAATAATGTAGTATAAAGGCTTATATATAAAAAGGCAGTTACAGGCTTCAGTGCAGCCAGTCAGTCATTCTGGTGTGTTTTGAAATGAATGAGCCTTCTGTAAGCTGAAGGACAGATACCTGGGGAAAAGCTGTGTCTTTGATGCTGTTTTCTGTATTTGTACATGATCCAGGACTTATGACATTAGATTTTGTACAACATTATAGCCAGAGCATCAAATGCATGAACTGTTAGTGAGCTCCCTCATAATCAGTCTGACAATGTTTCCTCTTTACAGTGGGAAAGTCAAAAGATTAGCTTTGAAGGAAATAAATCAATGTGTGGCACGTGTATATCGAATGCAAAGGCTGAAACAAATTCTCCAATGGCAACTACGTATGGGAGGAGGTCTTGATTTTTTGAAAGTTTTGTTTCTACAGATTAGCACAGGAAATACAGATGTATCTACTTGCCTTACTTTTGGTGTATGAGTTTATTTTGATAGTGAACAGATTTTCTGACGATAATCAGATGACTGATTGCATATCCTGTGGCAGTTTCTCTGTCCAAGTGACTGATTTTTTTTTTTTTTCATGCAAACTGAAGGTGTCACTTCGTTACAGAAATACAGGTATCATGCTCCAGTTAAAGCTGTGGATTCGCTTATGACTTGCTGCAGTGTGTTGTTATTCTGAGCTATGTGAAACAACCAGCCCAATGCTTTGCATTATCGAGGCAGCAGTATGAGTACTGGAATGTAACTGTCTCCGAGACAGCTGAAAACTTCCCAACACTAAAAGACTACAAGTACTTGCAATTCAGTAGGGTTAAGCCCTCGCCAAATACTTGGGTGGGAACCTGAGACAAAATAAATGGCTGTTATCAGTCATTGCCTATGAGTTTTGCTGGAAAAACAAAATGATCATAAAGATTGCTCTGGCACAGGGAGCAAAGGATAGACTTGAATTTAAACTTGGTGTTGCTCCCTTGACTAATGTTCATTAAAACCATTAATTGCTTATAAATGTCATTCCTTTCCCTGTCTCACAAATACAGATAAATACACAACCACGTGCAACTTAAGGACTCACCTAGCATAGTGCTGATTTAGGCTGGTCTGTAAGTCCAGTGCAGGCACACTATTTATAGCCGTATGAAATTAAAAAACCATCTCACTGCAGATGCACATGCTATCTGAGTGCATCTGAGCAGCCATGGTATTGAACTTAATGGCTGCATATATACCTAGAAGGCAGCACATGGAAAAACACGGTGGTGGTATCAAGAGACTTGTGCACTGAGAATAAGGAGCAAGTAGCAGTGTTCTGTTATCATGGCAAGCTGTAAGAAAACATTGAAAAAATAAGTCAATTTGTATCTTCTGTTTAAAACCATCTGACGTGCAGTTAGGCTGGGTTCCCCCACCATAAGCAGCGGTTTCGACTGTCTTTTGTGTTGGGACTTTTTTATTCATTTGAACCTGAAGTTCAAAGTGAACTTGTGGGGTCGAAGTGTGAAACCACATGGGACCGCAGCTGAGAGGAGGCGTGCACGGGACCCCTCCGAGCCCGGCTGAGCGGCTCGACCGCGCGTGAGCGTGCTGCCCGGGGATAGGCAGGTAACCCCCTTAGGGGAAAACAGAGGTCGTGTTCAGCTCTCAGATTTACAGCTTGGGCCCTGGAGTACACAGGCAGCTGTGTTTTCTATTGATCTAATTGGATCATAGGTTTTCAGCTCATTCCAGGAACAGATCTGTAATACTCACTCTGCACTTGCATGTTATCTTTCTCATATTATGGCCTTCTGCAGTTCAGTCACTGCGCAAGCTATTTGTAAATCTCCTTTTAAAATGTGCCTTATATACACAGGAGGCCCGCACCTGCAATGAATAAAGGTTAGAAAATTACTATTCTAATACCTATTTTCAAATGTTAAAAGGTTTGTAACTTTTGCTCTCTGTAGATTGATTGAATGTGGGCATAGAAATGCTTAAGATATGAGGTACAACTAGCTTTTCTTGCATGGTGTACAAAAAGGCAATTCAGAGAAAGCTTTTAAAGCTATATCCTCTATATATCCTTCACTTTTTGTTAACAGAGCCAGCATTTTGTGCGTTTTGTTTCTGGGGTTTTCGTTTCCATATTTGTAGTAAAAAGAAATCTCTGCAAAGCAAGTGATAATGAGTATCAGTTAACAGATATGAGAGGCGAGGATAAAGTTCTGTCATTTTATATATTTCATTTTAGAAATCGAGCTGAATGAGCCCCAAAGTCTGAAGGTTACGATTAAATTGGCAGAGCAGTAAATACCGACTCCGTCACCTTATGTGAGCTGCACAGAAGCGGCATTGTTGTGCCACAAGGCAAGAGCTGAGGTCCCCCTCCATGGGTCCGACGGATGCTGCTGGGTGGGGATGGTGTTCTGCGTCCCCAGATAGACACAGTTAGCATCTCACTGTCTGGACAAAGATCCTCTCACGTGTTTTACACTGAAGGGTTGGGAGAAAGGGTCTTGCAGTTCTCGCGTGAAGCACTGATGCTGTTTTGTATTTGATCAGTGACTGATATCCCAATATTTAACCCTTGGAGGAGACGGGAGGATCATTAGTAGAGATAATAGAGTAAGTCGTGGGAATTGCTTTTGCTGTTGTTGCTCCTTGCACTTGTGGTGTGAACTTCCTTGGAGTAAACAACTGTATAGATGTTAGAGTGTGGGATCTACAATGAGAAAGCTTGATGTTAAACCTCTAAGCTTTAATTTTCATATAAATATGCTTTGTATGCATTCATTAAAATAGGAAAGTAGTGCCACTTAGTAAACTCAGCTTTCTGTGAGTGTAGGAGTTGGAGAGAGGAAGAATAGTATTAAGAGGAGAATATTTTAGTCTACGCCAGCTCAGGGAGATTGCCACTAGCACAAAATCCACAAGGGGTAGAGTTGTAATGATGCAAAGCTGCTGCTATTTTCATTTTGTTATGAGTCTTGCTGATTCAGAGCATCCCAATGTGAATTACTATTAATACGGTCTTCTCAGTCCCCTAAGGGCAACCATTAGCAAAAGTAGGTACTGCTAGGCATTGTGGTGTAGGGCAGCAACACACACACTTTGTGATGGCTACCTTGCTGAGTCTGGTTGTGGAACAGCTGACTCAGGGTGGTGGGAAGTGGAGGGAAGGCTTGGTAAGGACAGCTGAAGAGGGGTTTAGCATTAAGGAGGGAGATCTACATGCCCACGTTGTGCTGAGAAGTGAGTCCTGTCCTGCTGCCACAGTGCCCTGTTGCAGCCAGGAGAGCATCTGGGGTGGCTTCACCGGGAAGGTTGTCATGGCTCTGGCCACGACTGCCCAAGGCCACTCCTCAATGGGGTTTAGACTTAAATGACACTGCAGATGTAAGAATTCGCTTGTGTAATCAATCTAAAAAAAAAAAAAAACAAAAAAAACCAGAATAATTTGCTTTTTTTGTTTGTTTTGCTTTGCTTTCAGTAAGACAAGAAATCCCAAGTCTGTGTAACGGTAACCCCAATAAATCAGGCTGAAATTGTTTCCAGATTTAGCTGTTTGTTTGCATGTGCAGTCACTGCTGCACAGACCCAAGAGAGGTTTTTCTTTATGGTTTGGGCTATGTGACCTTGAAAATTAAAGATGTTGGAATTGTGTACATCTGCTCTCCTGGCCAAAGCTGATGACGCATTAGGATGTTATTAAGAAAAACAAACAAACAAAAAGTCTGGTTTTATATGAGGATCTACATAAATATTGTAATAGCCACCAGGAATAGCCTTTCAAAGCATTCAAAGTGCCTAGAAACAGCACTAATCCCTTGTTTTTAATGGATGTTGCACCATTTTATCACATTTTACTAGACAAACTTAATGGATTCTGAGGGGCTGGTAATGGGGAGTGCATGTGGTGGTGATGCTGTTGAAATGGTATTTCATTATCACAAGTTAGTGATGGTTTAAGGAACAGAAAATAAGTAACAATGGCAAAAGCTTCATTTTTTATTATTATTATTTTGTTTTCCCATACAGTGTGTAAATCCTTAAATAGTGAATGGGGAAATGGATCAGCAAAGCATGCACCTGTAGGGAACTGCCAGTGAGTTGGATGATAAATTTGTGCTTATTTTGTTGGGGTTAGCACCGTCAAGGTTTTCTACTCAAGAAATTTTAAAAGATTTTTTTCCCCAAACAGTGTTGTAGAGTGTTAGGAAAGAGTGCCCAGCCCCACATAGCCATAAATCAATTTTTCAGTGATGGGGTATTAAATGATAACCTTGTCATGTTTAATGTCACAGCAGAGGGATCTGTAGAGGCCCTTGCTCCTTGCAGCTGTGTCTGGGCAGGTGAATGAGCCAAGTGAATCTGGAGGTTCCTGAAAGCGATGAGAGCAGCCCTGTAAAATGTGGCACTATCTGCTTTCCGTCTGCTGCTGTCCTCCAACAGCTCTGCCGAGCTGCAGTGGAGTTGCCAGCCCACCTAAAGGTGTGCTGTTCTCCTTACGCTTCTCCATCTCTGCCTGTTCAGTGAGAATAAATGATAGGTTTCTCAGTTGCTTGATTGGGATGGAGTTACTTTATGAATTGAGTGACACAATCTTTTATCTGACAGTTGTTTCCCTGTTTGTGTAAAATGTTCCATGCTACAACAATCTTTCTGAGGTCGCATTAAGTTTTTCGTGACTTCTGTGGGAATAGGACAGAGCTCTGGAAGGCTTACATTGCCTTGAAAAACCTGCTTTCAAAGGGAACCACTATTAAGCTCTGAAAGAGTTAAGCAAATCCAAGGCTCTGCGAGCCAAAATTCACTTTTCAATGTGCTTGTTGTACTTGCCCGTCAATCTGTTTGAAAAAGAGAGTGTCCCAATTATTCAGATGGCCAAAAGAAACAGTTTCAATTCTTTATCGCACAAATACACTTAAAAGCATGATTTAAAACAGATGAACAGAGCTCTGAATTAGTGTTTGGGTTACTTGGGGAAACCAAGCGGGGGCCTCCTCGCAGGGCCGAGCCCGCTCCGCAACGCGGTGCCGGCTCTGCTCCCGCCCCGCGGCCCTGGCTCCCGGGATGCTCTCTGCCGTTCCCTTTGCTCTCTGCTTTCGCGGTGGCTCTGTGCAGAGACAGAAGCATGTCAGCTGGCTGAGAGCGGGGCCGTCGCCGCTGCTCCTTCTCTATAGCCGGCGTTAATTTGGGATGGCAAGCTCTGAAGTTCCTCTCCAGCTAATTTGTTCATGTAATTAAGTTAGCAAAATCATATGTTTTATTAATCTAATAAAATGCATTTCATGGTTTAGGCTGTCTTTAATCCTTTGACCTTTGAAGTCACTCTTTATAGTCTTCAGATTGCAGTAATTTATTTTGGTTGTTTCTGTTGGGAAAACAGTTTAACAATCTGCTTTCGTTCCAGTTTTACATTTTTTTCCCTTAAAGGTAAATGGGATTAGTAAACATCTGCTTCTTTTGAATATTTACAAACTTCACAATCAAGATTTAACAATGCCAACAACATTAGTAGCTTAAATGCTTATAAATATTCACAGAGAAATAAATATAGCATTGAGACACACTGCAGGTGTTTCTTATTTCTGAGAGTTAGAACAAGGCATATCTTTTAGTCAACTTGAAATATATCTGGCGATGGGCTACATGCGCTTTTCTAATCCTAAGTGCCTCAGTTAACCTACTCTGCTACCTCCCAGGGCACTTTCAAAAGGAAAACATTTGCTCGATTGTATTAAATGCTAGAGAGAGTTTTGCCTGTCAGTGTAATTTTAACTAAAACACGCTAGCTCGCTAACTCTATGCGTAATTAAATACACGGAGTTAAACACAAAGTGACATGTTTTAAGTGTTTGCCTGGCTCTTGACAGAGGCCTAGGCTGATGCTTGGAGCTCTAGGCTTGGGAAAACAGCAGCCCAGGCAAAGCTCGGTGGTTTCTTAAATGCTGCTCAGTCACTTTGGATTGCTGGATACTGCTAGTTCCATCATTTACTGTGTTCATGTGTCCCAGAGGTAAGAGCTGAATGTAAGGGGATTTTGCTCCTGATACCCTGAAAGTTTTTACTTTCAAAGAATCTTTTCTTTGCCCGCTCGGTGCAGAACATCTCCATGCTGAGCCTGCCCTCAGAAATGTCTGGGTTCTGCTGAGCACGCACCAGCACACTTAACTCATTGTTTGCCACTTTTCTCAAGTTCTGAATCATGATTTGACATGGGAGAAATGCACACAACGGATGGGCCCTGAGAACAGGCAGGAAATCCACTGGGGCTCAGCAGAGCTGTCCCTGGGCCCCTTGGCCCTGCGTTCTCCCACCAGCACAGGCACCTCTGCTCTGCTGAGTTGCACCGGGGACATCAGGACGTACCTGAGCCCCCTGCTTGCTGTGTTGCCCTAATTCCTTATGCACGCGTAGCAAGGAAACATTTTGCCCTGAAATATTTTGTATTCATTTTTGTATGTGTGTGTGTGAACTCCCTTAATTTGTAAAATCTTGGTGAGACCTCAGGAACAAAATCCCTTTGCATCCCGCATTTATTTACACTTCTAGGGCACACCCGCACCAATCACAGCCTTGCTATGTCTCAGCCTTGCAACGAGTTTTGCTCTGCTTCATCCCTCAGCACTTTTTCGTGGTGCTTCCAGCAGTGGCTGCATATGCTCACAGCCCTGCCACTTGTGCTCTTCACAATCAGATCTTAAAGCTGTAATAATAATGAAATCGTGCTTAGGAGGCAAACGCTGTTCTCTCGCCCTGTTCAGCCATCTGGTTTTGCTGGGGGAGAAGCACTCCCGGCAAACCTACTCTGTTGGCAGGGCTAGCATGCAGGATTCATTTAGGCTTTTCTCCACAAGTGAGCAAGGCTTTTCCCCGTCAAGCTTAAAGCCCTCAGTGCAGGGTGGGGATGGCGTGAAAGCCCTGCAGGAGCAACACCCGCAGCGCTGCCTCACCGTTTTCTGAAGGAGAAACAGCAAAGCCCACGTCTGGCCTTGCACCTGGACAAACAGAGTTTATCACAGCCCCCCACCTGCCTCCAAGTGCCAAAAGTCTGTGGCTGTTTACCTGGACGTGACCCGGGAGCAATGGCTAGACAGCTGCTTACAGCCCAGACTTGTTTTCCCTCCTGTATTTGCCGTTTTGAGGGTGCTGATGCTGCACAGAGCAGAGTTCGGAGCCTGGGGAGGGCAAGTGAGGACGGGCTGGGCTGGGGGGAGCAGGAGCCAAGCCCCCGTGCTGCCACCCTTGTTAAATGTCCAGCGTTAGTGTCATGTGCGTGAGCTGCAGGCTGGTTTGCCGCGGGGTTTCGCTGCATGCTATGGCAGGTACCAGCCTTTTAAGGAGCCTATTAGCATCTCAGCTGTTCTAAAAGGAAACAAAAGACTGCTTGCTTTGTGAATGGAGAACTCAGATTTTTATGCTTAAAAAAAAAAAAAAATCAAGCTGTGCATATGGGTGTTCACTATAAGCCAAACACGGCAGCAGAGCTATGGTGTTTCCCATTAAAATCAATGTGATTTCCAAAAAAAGATGCTGTCTTGCAAGTATGAAAGTTGAGCTCAGCAGCTATCCCATCCTTTCTTTACGATACTGTGTTGGGGTACTGTGCCTGGCTGGAGATCAATAGAATATGAAAAGTCTGTTTTTAAGACGCATATATGCCTAAGCTAAAAAGGGTGAACAATTTGGTGGCAAAGCCAATGTAAAGTGAGAAAGAAATATTAATAGTTAGGAAGCTAATGTTTTTGAAGTGAAATTGTTGTGTTTTACCTTTTCAGTTATCTTCTTATCACACAAAAATAGCAACAATGTTAGCTCCCATTCTGTTTTCTCAAGACAGCCTGCCCACGGATTTTCTAGAAAATGTGGTTACCAGCTGGTATGGCAGTTCACAGTGCAATTTCTGTTTTGCTTCCAACAATCTGGCATCTCATATCTATATCAAGTCACAATTTACCAGGAAATATACATATATAGAAAAAGGAGTTCTAAATCATATTAACATTTTTGTTTTTTAGAAAAGAAATCCAAACATGCCATGGAATTGAGCCTAAATTTTAAGAAAATGACTGTGAAAGAATGATTTAATTTATGTTTCACCATCAAGTAAAGGTTTTTAAGTGAACAAGATTGAGAAGAGAAATTATTCCTGAGCATTTTAAAGTTAAGTATTCACATATTTAAAGATCTCTGAATGCTTTCACACTATTCTTTGGGAGATTTCTGGTCTTTTATGAGGTTTCTCTATGTCTCAAACTGACATAATTGGCCTCTGACCCTACCTTGGAGCAGGTCTGCAGAGTTCTTTATAATGTGTTTGTTTGCAGTTTAACTCCTTATTTTAACACCTCTGACTCAAGGTTTCCCTAATAGAAACGGGGTGTCAACATTGAGAAAGAGGAGGATGGATTCTTCTCCCTTCTCCTTGCAAGAAGATTTGAAATGCAGGTCCTAATGACTTCCAGGTGTACCCTGATGTTGCACATATTTGGCTGTAATCCTGTAGAGACTGGGTTTCTGCCTTAAAAAATACAGCAGAAAACAAACTTTGAAGTTTTGAAGATTAAATTGGTAAAAATAAACTTAAAATAAGTCACCTCTTCTTGCATTTCAAGAAGGGGAAATGGTTGAGGCTGGCTTTTTCTAAACACTCTGTATTAGAGTTGGAGAAGTGTTAGTGCCACTAAATATTCTGATTGAAAGCTGGTGGCACATATTTCTCTCAACTTGATAAATTTTGCAGCAGAAACACAACTTGAATGAATTCCTTTACAGCCCTGCAAGCATCTTCAGATCTCTAGAACTGTTTTTCTTGGAGACTTCGCATTTTAAAAGCCTTAGGTTGCTTTCAAGGAGTCAGTTAAAGTCTATAAAATTTGATTGTATAATGACTGTGGGCTCTATTCATAATATATGACCTATGAGGTGAAAAGGCATGCCTCTCACATTTTACAAGCCTACAAAGGTTTCCTGGTTACTCATGAACCCCACCTTTCCAGTGCACCAGGGGATTTTTTTCACCCCATGGTTATATATGGTTATAAACCCAAAAAGGGATAGAGAGTCGTAAATTTGTGCTTTTCAGGGCAAGGAGGGTGCGTGGCAAATAATTTCTTGCTTTCTTCAAACTCTGTGAGTTCTTACACTGTGGCTGTAAGTCTTGGGTAGGTCAGAATTAGAAATAGGTGATGACTTCTCGATGCGGCATTGCAGTTAACAAAATACAGGCTGAGCAGCTGTAAAACAGAGTGGTTGGACTGCACAGATGCACAGGAAAGGCAAATTATCATCGAATCACAAAATAATTTAGGCTGGAAGGATGTGGTTCTCACCCGTCAGGGACTGCTCTGCCCTTTAGGCTCTCTGCACGCATTCCTCCCCTAATACCTGGTACCTCTTCCCTATCAAAAACTGCATCAGTGATTTGCAGTCCCACACACATGCTCTCTTATCCCCATTACTCCTCTTGTTAAGGCTATGACCGCTAAGACATTTCTAAGAAATGTGTATCTTCTAATCCTGCGTGGCTCGGGTGGGTGTTACAGACTAGTGTTTGTGTCTGCTGCAATGTGTCTGCTGTTCTCCTTCCTATCTTTGGAAAACAGCACAATGGACATAAGGGTCCAGATTAGAGTACCTTATCTGCTTTGCACTGGTATGCTGGCTGAAAACTGGTGCAAATGTACCTCAGCCAGCCATTTATACTAGTTTGTGTCTCCAGAGCAGTTCAAAAGAGCCGTAGCATATTGATACATCCAGCCAGCTCTTCCAATCGTAAATCCAGACCCAAATATTGCTCACAGGGACTCCTGCATTTCCTCTTTTACCTTCATTCTGGATCTGCTGAAGGACGTTTATCTTTCTTTTGCTCTTCTGCTTATAGCCCTACTCTAGGTAATCTTGGGCTGGCAGTTTCCATACCAGTACTGATGTAAGAAAGCAAAAGAAGGTAAACTCTGCTGACAGGAAAAAATAGCCTTATGTGGTTATTAAGTGAAGTTAGAAATATCTGTTTTTCTATGTTTTCATCTGATGTCTCCAGTGATGACATCACGCTTGGTGGTAACTTGTTCACAAGGCATCACGGTCAGAAGATGCCATCAGAGAGAAGGGAATAGAGGAACATAGCTAAACGAGCACAAGGAACAGTTTTTGGCCAAGACAGAGCTGTGAGTGCCACTAAAATGGAGCCAGGAGTGCCCAGCAGTAAGGGAAGTGATAACAACAGTGGACAGCTTTACTGCTGGATGATGAGCAGTACTCCACCTGATTAAAAATTTGTGGGCAGCTTTTAAAGCCAAGTGGAACTGTCTGGAATTTTTATTCTCTTCCCACTTAGGGGCAACATCAGTCTTGCGTCTTTATACTTCTCAATAGGAAAAAACTGCTTCATTCCCAATTGCAGCTTTTTATTATCACAGTTCAAGAAGAGGGAAAATGAAAAATCATCTTAATTAAAAAACACTAAAGTCTCATGAAATATGTGGTTCTTGTTTTTGAAGTGCTTTGTCAGGAACAGTCCACAGCCATTATTTTTAATTAGCTTATCTTTTAAACTAAAAATGGGTTATTTGCATTTTTTTAATGGGGAGTTGCTTGATCATTCAGTTCCCCGGTATTTTTGTGTTATAAGATGAGCAAGTTATGCAAAAAAAGAATCCAGCCAATTTGATTAAAAATACATTGTATCTTTTCTTCTGTCTTACTTTTCAAATACAAGCTCTAAGACTTCTGTAGTAATCACCCTCCAAAAAAAAAAATCTCAAAGTATTTTACAGACGTTGAGAGAAACTAGAAAAGTAAGTTTAGGTCCTGTGAGGTCATTTGAAAAATAGTTTCTCTTTCAAATCATAATTGAGGGGTCAAAAAACTTGAACAGACCAAGCAAACAAACAAAAAAAGATTTAAATAGAAAAATTCGGAAATATTTTCATTTTCCTTCTAACTGTACAAAATATTTTGCATGCCAAAGTAACATCCTTTCTCAGTAATAAAATCGATATCTCTTGCCGGAAAATTGGTATAAAAAAAGGTTTGGTTTCCACTAAGATGTATTTTGTAGTGGAGAAGTTCAAGAAGTTCACACAAATGTTTTTGAGATGCTGAACACCAGAAAAAAAAATCCTGGCTTCAGCATGGGTCAGCAGTGTGGCAGATCAAACTCCCCATGGATACACTGGAAAAAAAATCACTCCAGCTAGCTATGAAAACATCCCAATTTACCCGAGAACTGGCAGTCAGGTAACAGTGCCTAACTGCTCCTTTGGAGCTTTAGAGGTGTTTTGGGGAGCAATATGCAGTGGAAAGAGCCGGAGCCAGGGGAGTTTCCTGAGCTGGACTTTCCCCTGGACAAGTGTCTGCACACTTGTGTGGAAGAAGCTAAGTTTGAGACTCTTAACAACCACCAGTTTATCTTGAGTACTTCCAGTTGTACATTGATCCTTGGAATCAGTGGCTTTTTTTTTTTTTTCTTTTCTGACTTTTACACAATCATTTATACCAAGTAATAAAATGTCATTCCCAAGTTACTGTAGTACGCACAAGGGCCTAAGAAAAACCTTACTGTGGAGATATATAGACCAGGCATTTGGCATAAGATTTATTTACATTGCCTTGATTTTGTTTTCCTTTTCACGACAGTGCATGATCATGTCAACGATCATTCAACTCCGTGTGAATTTACAGCCTTCTTTCACATTTCCTCATAATTATGTTGTTGAAGTTTAGTTCATAATTCATTATATCTGTGCTCTGTTGAAAATGAACTCAGATTGGTTTGAATTAAAACCCTCACATCTGGAAAATAAGATAATCTTTCTCAAAAGTGTGATCCTTCAGTTAGGAAACTACAAGTGACTGAAAACATCTTGGGTTCTGGTTTTGTACTGTAGTAAGCAAGAGAATTATGTGAAGTAGAGGGTAAATAAAAAAATAAATTGATGAAAAAATAAACAGGTATGTAGCAAATGACAAATGTTCTGTTGCACACCAGTAGTCAAAGGCTGTGTCTGCGTGCCTTCCTGGTAGCAATGGCAGAGCTATGCGTCATCTCAAAAGGACACGGACAGAACTCATGAGCCTTGTTATGCGGTTTGGGTGAGAATGATACAGAAGAGAGTAGGGGAATATACTTAAAGCAAGTGTTTTTCAATTGTTTTAAATAATAAAACAAATACTGAAACAAGATTTATCTCCACAGTAGTTTTGAGCCAACCTTCCTGTTTCTTCATTTTTGCTGCCAAATGGCATCACAAGGTAACATGACATGAACTCATCATTCATAATTATTATTTTTGGAGAGACATGGACTGGAGTTGTGGTTGTGGCAGGAGGAGAAGTACATTATTGAAATCATTTACAGTAAAACCCAGTTTTGAATATAATTTCACTTCCTAAACAGGAAGTGTCGTACAAAAAAACAAAAAAGAAAACACCAGTGCAAGAGGATCTCAACTCATCAGCTGAAAAAGGGCCATTGCACAAAGCAAGATGTTTTCTACATGAGATTGCCTTTCAGC
>VXAV01011217.1:234540-245473 GCA_013399715.1 Alectura lathami | reverse complement strand
GCGAAATTTTAAATTTTTTTTTTTTTTTTTTTCCTACAACATTGTGTGCAAAATTGAGGTGTGTCCCAATAACAGCAATCTCTATTTCTAGCCATGAGCTGTGTCCAATGGGGGAATGAGGGAGCTGCCTTTTTTCACAGTGTCCCCTCCTCCCTGTAGGAAAGTGAGTTTAAGCACTGAGTGTACAGTAACCAGTTACATAGTGAATGGTGATGCTTGTGAATAAGTGGGGTCATTTTTGCTGAAGGTGTCTGTAAGGACGGACTGTGGAGATTTGCTCTAACATAAATGTAGCACCTGGCTACTGCAGTAGCCTCCTGCTTGCTTTGCTGACTGCGCTAGAACAGATAGATTCTTCATTTAACAGCAACTCCCAAAGTAGCTTCTAGATAAAGCAACAGTAAACATGTGCAAATATTTAGGTATGTCGAGGTTATGGCTTTTCTGTTTGTAACAAACCTCAAGCTCCAAACCCATCACTGTGGTGTTGGATGTATTCACTGCTCTGCTAGTTGGTTTTGCAGCATCTGGATGTATTATTTTTCGCCTGTGAACTTGGAGAGATAAAGGGAGTTTGTTTCAAAGTGTGCAGTGGTGGTGGTAGACTGCCAAATTGAAGCAAGATTTCACAAAGGGGTGCAAAATAAGCTTAAAAGAGCATAAAGAAAATGAACAGGTAAGGCAAATGCTTCTTAGCTTAGTATTTCTTTAATTTCACGTAAATTTCACTAAGTAAATATGCCTTAAAAGTGAATAAAATTTTATTTCACTTTAACAAGAGAATATAAAAGTTAAAAAGGTCACTGTAGTNTTATAAAGCAGTGTTAAATTTATTAATCATTTAATTAGCTAAATGTTCCTGCAACTACTCGTGAGATGAATGGCATGTCATTTTCTAATGCAATTTGCCTCTCAGCCAGGCAGGGTCAGGAGGGAAGCTACTGGCATCTTAAATGATCTTTTTTATATTGCACCTTGTATTAAGGGACAGTGTGATATCACTGATTATATTTGAGTCTTGTACACAAGGCCAGGGAGTGTTCTTGTTATAATAACAGGGTATGTTTAAACCAAAATAAAAAATGGTAAGGTCCGAAGAGTGAACAATTAACCCATCTGTGACTGTATTTCTCACTGCAGCTTTGCAAGGCAAATCTTTTTCATATTTAACAAGCCAGTGAACAGTGTGGGAAACTGCACCAGCAGGTATTAAAGCAATGCTCAATCTAGTTTTATTTCTTTAAATTTACTCAGTTGTGAAGGAATTTGTGGACTGAAAACTCTCCCAATGCCAGGTTAGTGTAAGCCTTCTCATTGACTTAGAATTTATTTGCGCTTTCTGTGTTATTGCCCTAGAATCATGGCCTTTGTTGTTCTGCACATTCAACAATTGTTCATTTACAGGAGCCGCTCAGCCGGGATGTTTGGTGTGTTTGCGTGTGCATGTGGTACAGTGTTGATAGGGTACAGATATATATGTTTTGTTCTGTAATTATTTTTCTGCTGCAAAAATTACTGGCAAGTGGGATTCAGCAAATTTATTTGGATTTATAGCAAAAGAATTGTCCCAAGAACAATCTTTAAGGTGCTTATTTCCCCAGGCTCCCACACTTACTTTATGCATGAGGGTTTTGCTTTCAGTTCCTGTTGTGTGGTTGCCATACGGTAAGCGTCTATGGTGAATTCCAGACCAATGAGAAGATGCAGTCAGCATTCAGTACACACTGACGTACACCCCGTGTGTCAGAATATTTGTCTCTATCAAAGTTAAGTTACACAGCCAAAAATAAAGTTAAAGGACCTAAAGCAGGAAACAGTGGGAGATAATCTTGGCACAAGCTGTACAAAAAGAGCAGCAGTTATTAACGTTTATGGTACGGAAACATGCGTAGACCTCTTGGAAGCGGCGTCCTGCACTTCATGTGCAGGTAATAAATAGGTGTCCAAATCCCAGATTCCCACTACTCAAGGCAGGTGTGGTAGGAGTTGCCCTCTCTGTTTTGTGTACAGCTTCAGTGAGGTTGGTACCATCAAAGGGTCATTCAGCTCAAATGAGTTCTAGCTCAGCCTCTGAACATATCAGGTAACTCTACTGGCACAGGCAGTGTGTTATCAGCTATTTTAGGTGGATACGAGGCAAACAAATGAATGGGAAGGGAATGATGATAGGAAGCACCTCACTTTTGGTGAGAAGTTCTGACCTCCCCTTGAGAACAGACAGCAAAGGAGCTATTTCCATTTCCTCTTTGTGAAGTCTCCTAGCACAACCCTGCAAATCCGGGAAAACTGCGAATCTTGAGTGAACTTCTACCCTTCTTCTGTGCACTACAGACTTTCTGCTGCTAGCTTTGTGGATAGTGATTTATTTGTGCCTTATTTGTAAGATGCAAAGTGCACCCCCTTGCAGGGAAAGTGCAAGAGAACAAATGTTGAGGCATGACTTGGGCAGAATGTGCTGGCTCACTGCTGCGCACAGCATTTCCCCTGGTACAGCACACCTGTTCTTCATTAGTACTAATGAACCCAAAAAATAAAACGTTTTGTACTAGTGAGTCATATTGTTTTCTCTTGGCTGTGACTTCACTGTGGATCAAATTAAGTCAAAAACATTTTTTGCAAAAGCTTGAATTTCTTTTCCTGGGTCAGGCACTGGCTCACTTTGTGTCTTGGGACAGGACACGTAGGACCTATGGGATGTTAATGGGATGGGATCCCATTAACTTCTTTCTCATGAGCAAACGTGGGCCTTCCCTAAGAGCTTTAGTTCCCAGCCCATACACAATTAATGTGTTTTTCAGTTCCGCATGTCTAAAAGATGTATAATCATACTTGGGACAGTGTTGTGCAGCTAAATCTCTGGTGCTTATACAGCACGTAGGAACCCAGGATGAAGTATAGCATGTAAGCCAAAGATATTATTAACATTGTTACTGTACCTTGGAAATTAGATGTGTTGTCACATAGAAACAAGATTTGGAATAAATGTAGGTTATTTTTTTTCCTTTTTTTTTATTTTCATCTTTTTTTTTTTTTTTTCTCTCCTTCCTTAGGTCAACTATACTCACATGTTTTTTGTCTTTTTATGGTAAAATTGTATTCATTTTTCTCCCAGATGCACACTAAAAAGTCAAAAGTTTAAAAAGCAGGGATCTGCAAATCTGAAGACTCACCTGAGGGATGACCACATTTTAAAATAGTCTCTGCAAGGCTTCTTATGGCCAGCACTGTATTACACAGGGTTGTTTCACATACATATTAATACATATATGATGTTCATATGTGTATGTGTGTGCATAGCTGTGTATGCGCACACAGCAGCTTTTCATTGAGGTATCTCAGAAAGCACATATAATCAATATGTCATATACCTCATGGTGTACGTACCTTGTGTATTATGCATTGCATGTTTATAGAGAGTTTCAGTGTGTAGCTTTATTATCTAAGTATTTGGCAGAAAGGTTTAGTTGGATACTTTGCTTGTTGCAAAATACAAAGCAATATTCCTGTACTTGTCTAAGTTCAGTGCAGATAAATACAGGCTACCGTGGCTTCATACATTTGGTTTCTGTTCACATTTTTTAACATGTAAAATATTTCTGGTTAACCAGTTAAAACGGTGAGATGAACATGATTGCTTTTAGATTGCAGCTATAACATCGAGTGAATTTTATAATAAGAAGCCATTTTTTTTTCCTGACGAGCTGCCCTTGTGGCTGCCTGTCTGACTTTGAGGTCCTCATTATTGTGGGTTTAAATGAAGGATGTTCATTCAGGCAGGGCGGGGGAGGCCAGCAGACACTGGGGCCGTTATCTGGTCCTTCTATCAGGCCAAGTGACAGGCTTCTCAGGGAAGAATGCAAAGCTCATGGTGGAGACCTCAGCCTGACACAGAAGGTGACTCCCCTGACTCTAACCTTGAAAGGAAAAAGTTCCCACTTTATTAAAATGAATTTCGAAAGGGCCGCTCTGACAGCTGCATAATTAAATATTGGAGTGTCAGCGATAATTTATTCTGCTCGCATTTGGTGGTCAGAGCCTGCTCGCTGTAGGGTCAGCAAGCACAGTGACAGAGCCAAGGATACGGGGGATTACGGGGCCTCTTCGCCACGCGAGTGAAATGGGAGACCGCAATTTTTGTTTAAATAGAGGAAACCAAACGGCGAGGAAACGAGTGGGCTGTGAAGCGCTCTTAGCAGCTGCCTGATAAGGTGCTGGGTATCCTGCCCAAAGTTGTGCCTTTGTCTGCAGCACGATGGCTCGAGGCTCTGCGGCGTTCTCGTGCATTTCCTGCTAGCTCTGCTTTCTGCTTTCCTCTCTACCATTCCCCTTGGTACTAATCCCAGCAGCAGTTAGTGGGGTCTGCTTTCCCACTCACAAGCATTTTTCTGCAAAATGATGTAAATGGCCATGAATGTGCATCAAGCAAGGAAGAGATACAAGCATAGAGGGGTTCAGATGTATCCTGTTAGTATGCAGAGTGAAATACTATCTGTGAGTGTTCTTGGAGGGCAGTGGCTGCTGGAATCTGCATCCAACAAGCGGTTTTCTCGAAAGGAGTTTAAATAAAATGGCTCGGTGCCCTCCTGCCCAGCCACAAAGCAGGAGAGGTCACCCAGGGAGCAGGGCTCTGCTCTGACGGGCAGCTCCTTTGGAAGAGCTTGTTGGGAGAAGGCCGTCGCCTTTCACTCTCAGTTTGCTGATAATTGAAGCTGACATACCAAAAATATACCCTTTTGCACACACCAGTCTTTCAGCAAAAGCACATCACTCACACAAACAAAATCATTTGCAAGGGCATTTTGGTTTTCTCTTTTTTGCCCCAGCTATGAAACACCTATTTTCCACGTTTTCTTTGGAGCCTGCTTGAGTGGATGTGTTACCAGAGCTCGGGTTTACCAGTCCTCATCTTAATGTCATGTAGCTTTTAGCAGCTTTTGCAGAAGAAGGATTTACAGAATTCCTTCAGCACCTTCATAGCTTTTGAATGCAAAGCTGACCTTATTATGAAGGATGAATGCTGGGTTTGTGGCTCAAACACTGGATGCAGACCCACAGTCCTCAGCTTATTTTTTTAAGCCACCTTTATAGCGTAAGCCGGCTCGTCTTTCTGTGACTCAGTTCCACATCTGTAAAATGGGAATAACAGTGCATTTCATGGGATTGCTATGAGAATAAATACCTTGGTGTTTATGCTCAGTTTTTATCTTGCTGAGCATAAAAGAAAATCCCTACTTGTGTTTCTACCTTCTTGTTTGAAGAAAGACCATGAAAGAGTCTTTGGCTGCTTGATGTCAAGGTACAGACTCTTAAAATGACACTTGAGCATCTTTAATGTGATTCCTTTGGACTCCAGACAGGCGTGTTTCCGCTGCTTAGATCTCTGTAACCGCCTGTACCTCCGCTAGTTACGTTCACTGTGCGTGTGCAGTGGGGAATGTTCTTTCCCACATGGGGAGGATGTTTTGGTTGTATGACATTTTGCTCCTGTTAAGCAGGCATGTTCAAATATGTTCTGAAGTGGTTTATGGAAAATGCGATGGTGCGGTGTGGGGAGAGAGAGAGCATTCAACATCTGTATTTAGAAGTAGCAAATATCCATGCTGGCATGCAAGTACTCATATATAGTCATATGTCTGGTATTAGATTTCTGGTGTTTTGGTTTTTTTTTTTTTTTTTTTTTTTTTTTTGGGAAGTCTGGATTGAAAACTCAAACTCTGCAATAGTGGCTGCAGTGCAAGCTTTGATTACATAAAGCTGGTTTTGTAAAATCAGATTCTTTTTTTTAATTATTTTAATTTTCTAATTTTATTTGGGTTCAGATGGTTGTAGGCACGCTTTCAGGGCCATCTGTGTACCGTGGGGCTGTGGCCGCTGGCAGCATGGGGACACGGAGCAGCCCGAGCCACCCGACAGCCACGCTGGGGATCTGTCACTGTCACTCAAGTCAGACCGGGTGCAGGGCTGGGGTTTAAAAATGATAACCGAGCTTCATAAATCAGAATGCTACTGCTGCAGTCAAACTTCCTTGGAAAGTCTTTGAATTTGGGCAGCGCATACTAATAAATTACCATCAGCGCTGGCGGAATCCTCCAGCTGAAGCTGTGCAGGGGGCTCGCTTGGGTTCTGGTACACAGCAGCATTGACTAACGCAACTAGCCCTCTGCAAAGAGGAAGACTGAGTGTTTACAAGCTGACCTACTAATTTTTGGCTTTCGGGATGATAAACTTACGGGGCTCGCTGTGCAGATTGCATTAGGCTGTGGCACGGAGCCTATGCCAGAGGGTGCACCCTGGGCATTGCTGGAGCCGGTGGCAGAGTTCCCGTCACTGCAACGGGGCAAGGATTTCATCCAGAGTTCACGGCGTGATAATTAGTGTCAGCAGAGGAAAGCACATGTCAATCTTTGCCCAAGCCCTGCTTGTCGCTTGCAAACTTTTACACACAACTCAAGGTTTGGCTTGGGTTGGTTTTAGTTAATTTTGAGATATTAGCTTTCAACAGCAAAACTTTATAATGAAGGCACGTTATTGCTTGAATACCCTGCATATTGTTTTGGGTATGGGAAATACCATCTAGATCTACCAACCCTCAATACAAGAATACGACTGGCAGGAATAGCATGGCATTAAATGTGGTAGCTGTGAATTAATATCTCAAACGGGTTTCAGCATTGCTGTTTCGAGCCCTGATTTAGCATTGTGTGGCACGCAGGCAGGCTGCTGTGCTCACACAATATCCCAGGGATTTCACAGGACTCTGAATGCCAACAGTAATCTATCTTCATGCTACATGATTCTGGATCAGGTCATTAGTTTATACTTAGAATTAAATATTCAGTTTGATTTTGGCTCTGTGAAATGAGATCCGAATATATAACAGCTGATTTCAGAGCCGTATATTTTTTCAAGTTTCTAAAACATTCACACAGAAACTGCCTTTGCAGTAATGAAAAATGGTTATTTTTGAAATACTGTTGAGATTACAGTTTTCCTTACATGTCTTGGATTATTTTCTGACTCCATTTGTAATCCTTTTTCTCCGTGGTATTTAAATAAATGAGAAGTGAAATATTTAGAATTTCTGAGTGAAAATACGAAATTCTTTCCTAAACTCCTCCTTGCACCCTTTCTGCCTTACTCAGAAAAAGAGTATGATGGCATCCTGATAGCCATGGAACCAAACGAGCACGGATTTGTACTTTGTAGGGAAATGGGGTCTGATGTAGGTATAATGTGCAACAATTTTTAGCCTGGTTTCCTACTAAAGCGGAGTTTACTTTGGACACACACAGGCTGAACTGAGTGATTTCAGTTGTATTGTATCCTTTATGTAGGCATTTTCCTTCTAGGGAAGCTTGACCAGTTTGTTTGTGAAACTTGCAATAAAATAGCAAGACAGCTTGTCAGGGAAAGAAGCAAAGGGGTAATATTGAAATTATGCTGACTTTGAAGACATTCCTTTTGGTCCTCTCCTAGTTTTGTTCCTTTAACAAAAATATTTTCTGATGTTTAGTATTTAAAGATTACTCACAGAGCCTCTATATCTTCCTTTTGGTGACTACTCTTTCCTCAAAGCACATATTCTGTGGATGTCTAATAGATAATTTATATCACATCCAGGTTACCAGCAGGGGCATGAATACAAAGTATAGCTATTACAATTTTGTTGCCTTACTTTCTTTGTCTAAATGTTTTGGGGTGGTGGGTTTGTGGGTTTTTTTTGTTGTTGTTGTTATTTGTTTTGTTTTGTTTTGTTTTGTTTTTCTTCTGCTGTGAAGTTAAGCAACTTAAAATATCTTTAAATAGTTACAGATAGGCAGTGAAAGAAAGGCAGCCAGAGCACTTGAGCAGTCAGGTCTTTGGCTGAATCCGTTTCTGAACAAATAGAGCCCCCGGTTTGTGAGACAGACTTTGGCTTTTGTTAGAGCCTTACTGGATTCTTGCAGGATTGAAACACGATGGGTTCAACTGCAACACTAAACAGTGTGGTAGGATCAGTTTGTGTTTAGATAAATAAAGATACGTTTGACGTGGAGCTTAATTCGTGCATGTGGATCCTCTGCACTGAACCTGAAGTTTTCATTATTAAAGTTTCTTAAAAACCTAATTCACCAGGAAACCTTGCACAGCAAATGCTGGTGCCGAGCCCTGCTGCTGTGGGTGCATTGCCCTGGCAGGAATCGCGGGGCTGCAGGACTCACCCTGAACAAATTACAGACCTCACTGCATCTCCAGCAAGGTAGCAGGGTTATAACTCAGTCTAAGCACCGTTCACTCTTCTATTACCTTCATAACCAAGGTCATACTAATCAACTCAATTACCAGTCCTCTTGGACATTTTCATAATGTTTTCTGCTAGTTGCTCTCCTGTGAAAATCTCTTGGTCTAAGCAAATTAATGCCATTTTTATAACTATCTACATTTCAGGTACAGTGATCATCTTTCAAAAGACTGCTTCATGGCAACAGATAGTAGCTTTAAATACCAGCCAAATGGCAGAACAACCGGGAGGTTAAGCTATATTCCTATCTTTACCTCTTCTATTGTGAGAACAAGTTTAAACATCCCTTTAGAAAGGCTTACGTGTTAGAAAGCAAGAATAAACTCTGTTAGTATGACTTCTAAGAATCTGATACTGATCTGATACTGATACTTCACACACGAAGGCGTATCAGGAAACCTGATCTTACATGTTGCCTAATTTTTGGAAAATCCTTTAAATGTCACATCCAGTGTTTCAAATGCAAAGGTAATTTCAGACTATGTTTTTCTGAATGTTTTCTAAATGTAAACCTGTCTCCTTTCTTTTTTATGTTTCTCTGAATTTTGTTCTTAACATTTCTCCCTACACATGATTTTAGTAACAATATTAAATCTTAAATACTTCATTTGGAATTTCCTAATATTTGCATTGCTACATCTTCTAAATCTTCTATATCCTCCACAATGAAAGAAAATGCTTTCATTTGCCCATTATCAGGCAACTTATAAGCCAAAACAATAAGAAAGCACTGATTTTTTATTAGTCCCTATTTTTTAAGGGCTAAATTGTTCCTTTAGGCAGATTCTCTCACTGGATAAATTCATCTGGTCTCTCCTCAGGGACACTACATTCAGTGCAGTAAACAAGGTGCTGCTGGTTCCTCCTGCTTCTCTTTGTTTCCCTTAGTCTCTTGTAACCCCTCACAAAAAATGCTTTCAGTTCACTCCAGATGCCATTAAAGTATTATCAAATAAAAAATAAGCTCGGTGAGTTTACGGTGTCTGTTATTCCTAGTCATGCCTTCTGTTGCTTTCAGGATCTCAGAAGTTCCTGTGATCCCATGAATTCTCTTGATGCATCCTTGGGTAAGAGACATGGTAAATGTGGACAAGGCTGATGGCCCTGACCGTGCACTTACAATGGGTCTTGTCCACCCTTGTCGGTCTGAACCCATTTCTCTGTTACTGAATGGACTGGCTAATTCCTGCACTCTGGAAGTTCGAGGGAGTGAACTGGCTTTGCTCTATTCCAAAATCTAAAAATGCACAATTGTAACTGGCATTTGTCACCTCTGTGAAACAAGACCTGCATTAAAAATTGGAGTGAATAAAATTGGTGTTTCTGAGCCCATAGCTGAAAGCAGCCCTTCTGCATAAGCTTGACTAAATGCATGATTTTCATAATAAGGGCAAGGTGAGGGACTGGCAGGCAGTTAGCATAGCACTGCTAGCCTGGTCGAATGTCCAGAAGAATTTTAGCTAGTTGAAATTTTAATATCTGCGATGTCCCATGCACTCAGCTGTTAGGGCTGATGGTTGCTAGAATATTAAATGGGTATTGCAGCTGCTTGAAAACTGAAGGAAATACATTTGTTCTGCCTTTGCACTGTTGCTGTTAGCATTTAGCAAGATGGCTGCCTCTGGGAAAATGGAAAAATATCTCTCCTGGAGAGCAGTGTGGAATTAAAGATGCTGTAATGAAATGATAGAGACATGGAACCAGAGATGCCTTGAGAGATAGATACTGAACCGTTAAGCGCCTGGTTCTGGATACAGGAGGGCTTACTGCATGGATTCAGAAGGGGCTGTTGCGTATTGAAAGTTTTTTATAACATAAAAATGTTAAAATCAAACTTGCTCAGAGATAGGTCTTGTAGGTATGATAATCCTGTGGGTAAGAAATTGATGTGGCAAACTCTTGGTTTGATTTTTCTGTCCTCTTGCAAATTGGCAGTGTGTTCGCCATCCCTTGTTCTTCATAAATGTTCTGCATGTTTTCATGCCTCACTCTTTTTGTCTCTGTTCAGCAGCATCCATTCCGTAATTCAAATGTGAATTTTCATTACAATCTGTGCCCCAAAGGACGTGTTCACTGTTGTTAATAATGCAGACAATTTTAATTTATGCTCCATCCAACATAAAAATCATAGCACTCTTACCACTGAGAGCCCATTTGTGTCCCCTTATTCAAATTACTGGTTGTTCTTTATTTAATATTGCTAATACTCTTCCAGCTTTTCTAAGTATTTTGATAAAGTTGACCAGAAGTCATTTTACATTTATAGTCATTATACTGATGTATAATTCCTTTTTATCGATCAGTCTTCAATGTATGACTATAATCATATTGAGTGCAATAAGCAATATTACTGGGGATTTTGCTTCTTCATCCTGTTTTGTTTGAAGTCTCAACTGTAGGGCCAATTTTCACTTTCCTTAAAGAAAGAATTGCTAAAATAAATTCAATCACAGAAGCTTTTAAAATTTGAAATCCCAGGAAGCTAATTAGCATTTCCTTTTAAGACTGCTTCCTGCTTTTTTATGTACATATAGATTTGGACCTCAGATGGACTTGGCACCTTTCCAACATGAAGATCAGGTGATATATATATATTTTTTTCCCTCTGCAGAACATCTAGCTTTTGCAAAGTATTGTGGCAATTAAAAAAAA
>VXAV01011217.1:206199-234532 GCA_013399715.1 Alectura lathami | reverse complement strand
TGTGGAAAAAAAAAAAAAAAAAAAAAAAAAAAAGCTCCATAGCCTGGACTGTGGTTGTGGTACATTGTGAATGATGGCTTCACACTCTAGCCACACCAAAAATACAGTGATATTGAGCAATGTTCCTGTGTTTTCCAACGATGAAGACAGCATTTGGAAATGAAATGCCTGTATACTTTTATAACCCGTGCATACTGTAATGCACCAAGCTGCTCATTTTTTCACGGGCCGTGTGGTATACATTTCAGTCATGTACCATGCTTACAGGGTAAAATGCTGCATTCAGCAGCTATGTGACTAAACCTAAAAACTAGCAGTATGACCTCTATCCTTGCATATCACATATCCAGTTTATAATCATAAGGAGGTGCCAAGTGAAAAAGAGATTTTGGTCATATAAATAATGAGAAATCCACGTTTCCTTTCCAAATCTGTCTATTCAAAGAAGGACCTAGGTGGAACATTGATACCAGCTCAGTGTGCACAGAGGTTTTTGCTTGCTTTACTGTGTGATCCTCATTATGCTCTGCATCAAGCTTTTGCACCCATGTGCAAGTTTTTAAAGGAAGCACAGAGGCCTAAGCGTTGATGGGAAGCAGGGGGGATAAGAGAGTAATGATGCAGGTTTTAACAAAGATTCTCTTCCCTCAAGGGAGGAAGATTGCAACTTTAATAAAAGAGAAAAAAAAACTGCCAGCATCAAGAAAATAAAATTAAAAATTAAAAAGTTCAGTATGTACACTTGATATGCTTCAAAAAATAAGTTTTTCTGACCTTTGAAGGAAATTTGGCTTTTGGTATTCTATGAAGGTCCCTGTCCTTAGAGGAAGGGGGGCTTCATTTCCTGGGATCCCTGGAGTGGCTCTCTGGAACAGGAAGGGAAAACTGCCAGTTCCTGCGTTGTGCTGGAGTCCAAAGATTAACTATGATAAACTTCTCAGTACCAGCAGCCGGGCAAAGGGTCTGTGTTACGTGGGATTTACAAGTATCTTCTAACTGTGTCTTTGACAGGATGCTGATAAATATCTGTATTATTAATGAATCATGTTTCAAGCTAGCCAGATCTTTGGTGATATTTTCACTTCACAGGTATTCAAGTACTGGTGATGATTGTACGGTTTAGCTACACTTTCCATTTGCTTCACTGTTGTAGATCATTAGTCAAACAGTATTTATAAGCAGAAGCATCTTTGTGCTCTGGTGATGGGTCTCACGATATAGATCAAGCTTGTACCTGACTCAGGATGCTATAGGGGACCAAAGAAATGCACATCTTTTTTACCTTCTTATCCCTTGTACTATTTTCTTTTCCACTTCGTTTTCTCTGATACTGGATTTTTATTGTGTTTTTCACATGAATTTAGAGAACTACCTACCAGCCATGAACCAGTCGTGGAAGTTAATTACAAAGAGGGTTTGAAAATTCATTCTGCAACAAGTGGACTTTCTCTATAGTTTATCTTTGTTCCTTGACTGTGATTGCAGGTAGAGCATCATACAGGGACTGTCTTCTGACACTACTTATTTAGCAGCAGAAAAAAAAAAGGGACAGTTCTGCATGCAGTATCTGCCTTTGGTACTCCTGGCTTGTGGGCTGGGAAAGGTTGAGCCCATCCACAACCGCTGTTTGCTACATATAGGTTTTTTAGTTGGCACAATAATAATATTAGTTGTGCATGAAGCGTTAGGTTTCTGCTTAGTTCTGGTAGGCTTGCAGTAGCAGAGTCCCTTTTTACCCTTCATTTGCCTCAGTGAGGGGAGTTGCTGCAGTCGTATGCAAATCTTGCCACAATTACCCATGACTTACTTCCACACTGACTGATTGTACCACAGCTTCCACTCCAGGTCTGCTAGGAAACATCACCCATAAGCTTATCCTTTACTCAAAAGTGTTTGTTTTTCACTTTTGTATGTTTCCCAGGAATATGTCTGCACATAGACATTCCTGACGGATAATAAAATCACTTAAATCTGCACTCACCCAAACTGGACACCATAACTCGAAAGTTATACTGTTTTAATGAGAGCTTTGTAATTAGGTTGTTCATTTGCTTGGTGAAATTGTCATTAGTAGATGAAGGTTCTATTAATTCACCTTTTTATATAAAGGATATAATTAATCACTAACATTCTTACAGATACAGACCATGATTATTTCAGCTTTCTGCCTTGCAAACATCTTGTTTCAAATTAGGTTTATCTGCTGTCTAAAACTAAATACAATGAATAGATGTATAATAAAATCTTTTAATTGTCTTAGCATATGTTGCTTTTATTAGGTGCGAATAATTGCATTCATGGGATCACCTACAAAGTCCTTTAGAATATAAAATTGAAATGGCTTCACACTGAGTGCACAAGTCCTTCTGAGCCGTGCCATTTTCCCCTTCACTGCCTCTTGTCCCCCTTTCGCTGTAAAGTTCACATTGAAGTGTGACAAGAGACACTTGACAACTGACACATGCTGGATCTTATCAGCAGTGAGTGCAGTCATGGGCCCTGACTGAAGAGCGATTGTCATTTCTACACCATTTATTCCTCTCCTAGCCTCATTGCTTGCTTCCTTTCTGAGGAAATTTTCCCTGTTAAAGTACTGTACTTGTCGTTCTTTTTCGGTGCGTCTCTGGTGTTTTTTTCTTTTTTTTTCTCCCTCTTGGAAGAATTTTGTTATGCATTCATCCCATAGGCAAGCCTATAACAGACTTCCTCTAACCTCTTAGTGTCAGGACTGCTCTAAGCTAATTCAGGCTAATAAAAGCAACCCAACAAAGCTTTGATGGTGCCATTACATCTTCCTTAAATCCCCTTCCTTGCTAACATCCAATAATTCTGTTACCTCTAATCAATTCACAAGCTATTTTATTTGAAAGGGAGAGAAATCACCTTCAAACCATACTGGTTGAGTTTGCCCAGCATTCACAGAAGGTGATGATGTTTCTGCCATGGCTTCAGTTGACTCTGTGCTCTTCCAGCCCAAGCCAGTAGCAGTAGAAAATGACCTGTTGTTGCCGCCTGAAGTTCCCTCACTTTCACATGAAACTGTGTGTTGCTTTTGTAGCAGTTAACATAAGCAGCGGACAATTTTAGAGTACTGAGGATCAGGCAACTTGTTTCAAGAGTTCTTAGATGCAGGAGTTTGCCAGCTCTGTTTTAAAATCACTTTGCACTAGTGCTCCATACTGGAGCTCCTTTATGTTGTCTTTTTGGAACAAGAGTTTTGCTGCCATTGTTTTAACTTACTCTAGCTTTCACATGTGCTCATGCCCCCAAGGGTGAGTTTGGGATATTGTAATTAATATTGCAGACATATCCGAGCAGGCTTGAAGGCGACGTTCACGCCTCGTCGTCTGCTGGGGCTGCATCTGCCGAAAGCTCCTTGCCCCCGGCTCACGTCAAGCTGCACGTCACAGTGGCTCTGACAGAGCTGCTGCCACCCCTGTCTGTGTGATCAATCCCTAACATCACTCTTGCAAAATAAGCCTGGTGTCTTCAGCAGCTTAAATAATAGGTCTCTGCTAAGGCAGTCTTTAACTGAAACAAGTCTGGAGTGATTAGGTGAGCAGCTGAGACTGCAGATAGCGCAGGGTGGTAACCTTTGGCAGGCAGATAATGATGAGCAGCAAGATGTGGGGCTGTGGTGCTAACAGCCCTACCTGGCATGGAGGCAGCCAATAAAGGATTTCTGAATGTATTTATGTGATCAAACTTAGCTGCCCAAAGTGATTTCAACGAGTCTGTCCATCCAGGGAAATGGAAATCCACCCTTCTTAGCATGGTAAATTGTCACTAGTTCCATGGCAGCATGAAACTTCAACATCCAGTAGACATCAGGATGCCTAAGGAGCTTGACACTGAGCAGGTGGATGACACCAGTCCCTCTTCCCAACAAAACTAGGGTTCACTTAGGAGAATACCCCATTCATAACTTATTGCTGGGAAGAGTCTTCCTTTTCAAAACTAGCTAATTTTTATCTGAGTTAAATCTTTCCAGCAGACTTTTTAGAAGTCTGCTGCTGTTGTCACTTTTCCTAATGAGAATCATACATCATTTCATCACACCTCACTTTCCGCTTTTATCTCTTGCTGTATGAAAGGCAGAGGGGTGGGCATCCTGTCTTCTCCCACGCTGTCGTAGTTGTTGGTTTCAGAATAAGTTGAATTTAAGCCCCAAACTGGGGAGGGATTCATTGCAGTCCTCATGTTGGTAAGCATTTACTCATGCGGAGCTGCTGGGATGACTCAATTGAGCGTGGGCAGCAAACCAACACAAGATAGGATTGCCTGCGCCATGTAACCAACATCTATTCATCTTGTTAAACCACAGCCTGGGCTGTTCGGAAACGTAAGGACTTTGTTTTCTGTGCTGGATGTTCATAAGATTAATGCACATCTTTTTTGTAAAACTGTATCAATAATGTGAATTACAGAAGCTTGTCAAAGCATGGTTTAGCAGTGTGCTTGTGATTGCAGTTGTCACAGGCAATACACCTTGTACAAGAGGATTTCGTAGGCCTCAGTTGCCGAGAGAGCTCTGACTGTACGTGACAGGTGAGCGACGCTGGTGTCGCTGCACTACGCCTGTGGTTACCCTCGTGTTTGTTCCCGTGCATGCCACCTCCGAGCCTGCACGTCAGGATGCTCACAGGCAGGCTGAGTGCTGGCGTTTCGGTGTGGGGAGAGCTGTGCAGCCGTGTGCGGGTGGTGCTCACGCAGCCCAGCTGGCCCAGCTGGTCAGAACAGTCCCAGCGTGCCATTGTCCTACTCAGGGTTGTTGTTCCTTTGCGCAGCTTTCCTGCAGGAAGGGTGAGCTGAGCGAGGGTGGGCTCCCTGATCACGGTGAAACTGGACAGTCTCCATGGAGTAGCTAAACTGTGGGGTTTAGTAATGTATTGTAGCTCCAGCAGTGGGGGAGTGAAACACGCCAACCTCTGTCATCCCAAAAAGGAGAGGGAGCTTTGCATGGTGGTGCCTGCTCCAGAATGCAAAGTTTGGCTGAATTTATTTTTCTGATTAACTCTGGAAACAAGAAAAAAATTAAGTGTGTATTTAGTGTATGCAAATAACCATCCTGTTAATGCATCTGGCTGTGAGAATCTAACTCCAATATTCCAAGATCCCTTTAAAAAGAAATAAATAAAAACCACAAAATCTTCTCCAAGACACTAGCAGGTTAAAGTGAAAAAGAATGCCCAGGAAAGTTATTTAAACTCAATCAGAATAGAAATTTATCTGTTTAATTAATTAAATCACCAATATTCTCAGAACCCAAAGCTACCCATGGGCTGCAGTCAAGAAGGGATTTTCTCGCCCTTGCCTCACTGATTTTCAGATTTAAAAATGCTATCCAGCAGGAGGAGGTGTATGCTAGCCACCATGATGATGCTTACATCAATTTGATTTCCAGATTACCTGTGTTGTGATATCAGGAAGTCTGAAGCAGGAAGATGGTTGCTTTGTAATGGATGAACTGGAAGGAAAGGAGTTACAGGCAAGGGAATGAATTAGAAAAGAGAGAGTAAAAATCACAGTGAAGGCATAACGAGAAATTGCTCTGTATTAGGATGTAAGTGGGATGCTAATTTATTTTGTACCTGGCACAATGAGACTGCTTAAAGGAGGAGTTATTAGCTCTTCTTGATCATTATACCAAATGGGTATAAAAGTGTGGACAGCTGGGAAAACAGGTTTTGAGGAAGAAGTTGACTTACTTTTTTCTTAGTACTATCTACACCTGGCATAATTGCCATCTTGGTTCTGGAATAGCAAATAATGGCTTTACAAAACTGAGGAATGCAAAAACAGTTATCCTTCTGAGGCAGGGTGATGAAGTCTATGTACATGCAGCATAAGCAGAGTAGTACACATTTGCTATGGCGTAGCCCAAAGAGGATGCTGTGCAGGCTCACTCCCATGGTGCTGCTGTAGCACGGTGTTAAAAGAGTCAGGTTTGGTGTTGTCACAGTGCTCCATGCTGGAGCCTTTCGGGGTCCAACCACACCCCAATAAAGGCAGAAGAAAAACTCTTGGGAAAGGCTGAGGATAGTTTCGGTAAAGCAGGGTAAGGCCCTGTGCCCATACATAGGCTCCTGTTCTGCACCGATATTCCTTTGCAAAATGATAGAAAACAATTCATCTGAGACACACAGCCCAAACCCATCAGTACAACAGTAGTGCTCCAGACTGCACGCTGTAGCAAGAAGCCACATTATTTCTGCTTTAATTCTGCTCCCTTTTCCTGTATATTTTTCTCTTTCCGCCTCCTGACTGGTATTTGTTGAAGGTATCTCTGCACAAATCGCCTCTCTTTGTGCCCTTCCTGCCCGTGTATTACAATTGAGCCCCAGTGACACACCAAGGGGCTGCTGTGGAAGTTCCTGAGGTATAAACAGAGAGCCTAGGCCTTTGTTACCGGCACAAGAAGGAGGAAATGGAGAGTGGGGAGGGGTTTCGATTTTTATTAACTTGCAGTTGGAATGGCTTCTAGCTGCAACAGCAGTGGGAAGGTATATATTTACCTTTAAGTGTCTCGCTTCATTTTGTGTGTTCATATGGACTCCCTTTTATGGCATACAATTTCTTTCAGAGATTTCCAGAATTCCCTCTTCAAAGGACTCTTGCAAAGTAACAGAGCTATGCCAACTTAGCAAAGAAAATTACAAATTACTAATTTAAGTGCTTCTTAGAATCATTTTCTTTTTGTTTTGTATAATTTCCACACTTACAAAATCAAACTTCCAGTTAAATGTTTATACAGTAATTCAGCCGGCTTAAGCCATCTGCTAGCATGGCATCTGCAGAATTGTTTTGATGCACACTCAGTATTGTTTCCTGCACGCATCTTGTAGGCTTGTATTTTGGTTGCAAAAGGATCATTTTTTTTCAGCACAAAAGAAGTGCTGTTTATATCCAGGGATCTAATTGCCAGCTTTATTTCCAAACTCTACTTCAAATCAACTTCTTATGTCTCTGAAAGCCTTATTCTGATTGACGTTTACTTTTCAAGACCTGTATTCAGTCTTATCTTGCTCTTTTATTATACTTTCCTTTATATCAGTATTCAAAAAAAAAAAAATCCTCATCATTTGTGAAGAGTATAGGTGGGCTTGGAGCATTAGTATTCATACTTGCATGTTAACAACCGTTGTAACACGTACCAGAGGGAAAATATTATTTCTTGTAAATGCTCAATAATTATAGTCTTTATTGCATCAAAACCTGTGTTTTGACAGATAGTGGAAAGCTTTCAAAGCTTGTGTGGGATGGATGACAGATAGCTGCAGGTGGAAAATATTTTTTTAGGTATTGGGTTTTCTATCACTGATACTGTAAATATCCTTCCAAAACAACATTAACCTTCCAAACAGGGTTGGTAGCATTCAATGATAATATGTGTATTAGCAAAAGATGCCTGTGAAATAATTCTTAATGATTCCATCTAATTAATCTGTGGTTGGGACATTAATGTCTCTTTTCATTAAGTTGGGAAGTATGAAAGACTAGAAAATTACTGCTGTGCTGGATTTAGTGCTCTAAGTATAATTTGAATGGATGTGCTAAATTCTTGGTTATAACTTGCACTAACACCTAGTCTAAGAAAAAATAAAAGGAAAGCTTGTCTGCAAGTGCAGTGTACAAGAATACCTGGATGCTCTTAAACGATTTGTAACATATGCCTGTTAGTGGATTGTTTTATGTATCTTATCACATGCTCTCCAATTATTTTCAACACATATAATATTTTGGTTTACGCAAACACCAACACGGAAAATGAAGTTGAATGGTAATGTTATACTTTTAAAAAAGTATTTTGAAAATATACTCTCTTTTTAGAGAAATGTTTCTGTTTTCATCACCACAAGCATAAGTGGTTGATGCAGAAGTTGCATCAACCCGTTGCAACCCTACTGCGGATGAGGTCATCTGAACTTTCAGTTCTTTTGTTTGGGGTGTAGATGTTTGTGCTATAGTCAACTGGACCTAGCAGCATGATCTGTACTGAAAGCCTAAGTCATGTGTTGTAAGCGTTCAACATGCACAATAGCAATGCTGTCACCTCATTTAGACACTTCCTGGGCTTTGTATGAAATGCCTGATCCTCTGCAGATTCAAGTGTCTCTCGAGTATTAAGGTACCTCTATAACCTAATAGGATTGTAGGGTTCAATGACTTTGAGAGTAATCCAGTTCTGTTTATTCCATCTTGACCACTGTTATTGTAATGTCAGGCCTATTTAAGTCAACGGCAAAGACCCCACTGACTTCAGTGGGATCAGGATTTCAAACCTTGAGAGCAAAGGCAGCAGATACTTAAGATTTGTTGTCAACTACATTTAATATTGCATCTAAATTGAGAAGGTTACTTCTCTTACTTCGAGGATGTGGGGGTTCTAGAGTGCTCTTGGCAGATGGATCGAGGTGATAGCTGAGAAGTAGCTCTCAGCAGCCCTCTGGTAGACCGTCAGTGAATGCAAGCTGGACTTGAGCATCAGTCAACTCAGAGTGATTAAATGAGGCAGAGACAGCCTATCTGATATCAAGCGCTGCCACCTCTTATTAGCCCCTTACATCATGCAGAAGGCCAGAAGGCACCAGCAAGATATGCAGGCAAATATGGGCAGTGCCCATTTTGCAGCTATGCTTAACTGATCATACTCATGGGTAAATTAAAAAAAAAAAAAATGGAAAACCAAAAAAACCTGTGTGTCTCCTGCAAAAGTTCAAATCTGACCATGTATCCTTTTTGATTTTGATGTGGATCATCCCAAACTGTAGACTGTAGAGCACTTCAGGTGGCCAGAAACATTCTGAAGAATGGACTGATTTTGTACCTGAATTGTTTGACAGATGGGATTCCCTATGGAATGCCATTCCTTGTGAAGTCAGCAGGGGTCACTTAAGTTCATTATTTTGCAGCAAATTTGCTTGTGGACTTAGAAAGAGTTAAAAATCCTTTAGGTATGTATCATCTATGCCACTGAGTGGTTTCCCTTCTACAATCTATGTAGGCTGAAAAGAGTGATCAGAAGTGTGCTAGAAGTGTTCGATAGTGCAGCTCCAATACAGCATTTGGGCAGAACATAAATGTATTTCACACGTCACCAACTGAAAAAGATTATGCCACTTAAGATGACATGGAACTTTAATAGAAATTTATTGTCAAAAGACTGTTCTCCTAGAAGTATATGGCATTGTAGCAAAATGGGATAGAGATCTTGTTACAGACCATCATTTTTATTTGTATGAAGCAAATGGAAAAATTCTGAGATAGAGGCAACTGGCTGGTACTGACTGAGAAGAATCTTCTGTGCATTTGCTTGAAAGCCAGACACATTTTCATTCTTCCTACTGGAGTGAGCAGGAAGTAATGTGTTTCTCTCTTTGAGCAGTTGCACACATTCACGTTCACACCAGAAGCTTGTGCAGCTCCATCTCCAGCCCAGCCACTGCCCAGGCTGAGCATGAGCCACAACCGGGCTCAGCATCCTCCCTCTGTCCCCGTCTCTGGACTGACCACGTTAGAGGGGAAGGCTTGGCTGCTGCATTTTTGGAAAGGCATCTAGGTCCAAGTATTGCAAAGCTAAATTTCCAAAATTGCTTCTTTAGGGTCTGTGTAAGGCAATAATTTAAAAGGAAGGCCTATCAGACCCCTGTGTACTCTAGCTGGAATCCTGGAGTGGCTTGTTCTGTTTGTTTTATATTTCAAATTTTTCATAATGTTTTGATGCTGTTTTGTGAATATTGTACAAAAAGGGCAGAATTGCATGGTTTTCCACATACATAATCCAGAAGATCTCTGCATCTCTCTGGTATGTACCCAGTGCAGTACCGCAGTACCTTTTCTAATCTTTCTTTTTTTTTTTTTTTTTTCTTCTGTTTGCCTAACTCACTCAGAACACACTGTTTTCTTGTGGTGGACTTAGTGAGCATTGGCAGCGCAGGTTCACGCTCTACAGTTAGTGCCAGGACATTGAGCTGAGCAGCAGGGACTCTCTGGGCACCCGTCTTCCCTTGCATTAAAATTTTGTGGCTAGGTTGAGTGAGAGCTTCAGGAGAAGGAAGCTAACGGTTTTCACAGATTAGATTCTCTTTTGCCAAAACAGTTTAAGACGTGCATGTCTTAAAGTACGACTACTGGCATCGTTAGCACTGCAGCACAGTGCTATCCAAGGAGCCCAGATGAGGGTGCAATGAGATGCTGTGCTAAGTGAAGAAGGCAGCATCAGCTCTCTAGATAAAGCATTGAGGGCATTACACAGAGCAAATCAGGGACATGTAAATTATTGCTATAACAAATGTAAGCAAGATCACTGCACAGAGAAGCAAGTAGAGTTTGGTTTGGCATTGATCTGGCCAGATGTGTAAATGTACCCTTAAGCTGATACAAATAGGAGCAATGAATAAGCAGCCACTAGCAAAATTAAGAATGCTCCAGTAATGTCCTTACTTATCTTATCTCTATTACAGAACTTACACCTGAATTTCTGGTCTCCTTTATTCTGCTATTGATTAATCTGGGTAGGAATATTCTCTTTTTACATTCTCTTTTTCTGTGTTTCTTGGTTTGTTGTTGCAGTTTGTTCATTGTGTTGTTCCCTTAAAAAAGGAAAGAAAAATGGCAACTAAAGGCACAGAGATGCAAAGGTGCTGTATGATCAGATGAGGTCAAGAAGCATCATTAGCTCAATGCACAAAACCCGTTACTAAATGTGAGTATGATTTGTACATGAGGATCACAGTGAGCGATAAGAAACAATTGCATGAAAGAGCTGCAGGAGATGTATGCTCAGATACTTTACTACTTTTCACTTGATATTTTGAGTGAGCAGTGGATATAGATATATGTATGCCTGCATACACATAGACGTATATCTGAATTTCAGTGTTCAGTAGCATTAGAGAAAGATAACCTGCTGCCAGGCAGTGCCAGTTACTGCATCCCTAGGATTACTGCTGCACATGTACTGATTTACCAAGAATACTCAAAGTGATCATTCAATCTCCATTTAACTTGCCTGGATTTAAAATGCAAAACAGCAACATACTTCATGCAAATGTCAACTCTGCCTATGCTCCAGGATGCATGTCCAGCAGAGGAAACAATAAGTTTATTCTTCTCCCCAATTAGACTTTTGTGCAAGGCTCAGTTATGTCTCCAGCTATCACGTTGAACACGCACTAAAGCAGCACATTAATGTGCCTTTTAATGCTTCTTAGGAGTAGATCAAAAGAAGTGTCAGGTGCACTTTGCATTCCTCCCGTGATGGGTCTGAGGCTGGTCTGCGTGCCCCCGCGCTGCTCCCAGCCTGCCCGCGCTATACCTGGGCTGTGCCACGGCTCCTGGCTCCCACCGCAAACAGCTTTTGGCTTTTGCTGTTGGGTGGGAGAGGAGAGTTGTTGAAGTCAATCTTGGACAAAATGACTTAAAAACTGGACATGCTGGAAAGTGGAACTCCATTAATGGAAGCAAACTTGCAAGCCTTTGCTGTAAGCTGTTATTATTTTGTTTGCTTGCTTGAGGCAATGTGTCAGAACAGCATTTACCTTTTCTTACTACCAGCTCGGCTGTTCTACCCATCATTTCTTTTAACGTGGTTAGCAGAGGGGCCGGTAGCTCTGTCACTCTAAACTCAGGATGCTTAAAGTGTGTGAGAAAGCAGGGAGACAGCTCTCCTTAGCAAGCACAGCAGCATAATTTGCCAGCCCTGTATTGCTCAGCTCCGTATGGGTGAGGTGCTGGACGCAACACTGCTAGCACGCAAGTGCCGGCAGAGCAGCAGTCTGATGGTGGCCTTTACAGAGTGCTTTTAGCATGAGTGAGCAGACGGGGTATCCTGGGCACCCACTCACACATGAGATACCAGGATGTGCAAAGCTGAGTGAGTATAGCATTAAAATGGAAGATGAACAGCAAAGAGAAGGTGCTTGCTTGATGTCAGTCACAGGATCAAAAGCGTGTGGAGCAGGAGATGAGGCTGAGGCCAGTATGTGGGAATGAAGGGAGGAACAGACATATGGGGGAAAGAAGAAGCACAGGAGAAATGCTACAACGTATAGGATGCCAGGGACGACGACAAGAAGCTGGAATTTATGCAGAAGCGAGGAAGCAATGAGAAGGGTTCAAGTTTTGTAAGAAAGTTCATTTCTATATGTTTTTCTCTTTCAAATGGATGCTTTGAATAAATAGTGCTTTCATTTCCCATGAGGCAGAGGTGAATAATAAGTACCTCAGCCGGGGACGCCGATCTCCCCAGCATCAGTCATCTGCTTGCAGCCTTACACTCTGGCAGTGCTTTGGCTGAGCAAATTAGCCTGAAGTGTTGTGCCCTTGGCTGGCAAATCCTTTCAACCTGGTTGAACGGACAAAATGAATACCCAGATTGTTCCTACGTCTGTTATTCTCCCGTGTTTATCTGGCTGAGCTGTCAGTCAGGCCATTATAACAGTGGTGCACACTCAAATGACTTGTCCACTCACAAAAGCAGGGTCTGTTGATGATAAGCTAAACAAAACTGGAGAGCCACTGTTGACAGAGTTGGAGAATCTTGCAAATGTGTCAGGTAAAAGCAGAAGTGCATTTTTGGAAGATACAGAAGCAGCTTCTATTACCCTTGCGTAGCTTTAAAGTATTCACTGGGATTTAACGGCAGACAATAAATGGGCATTTATAATGAATTGGGTTCTTCTCTACTTTAAACGAATTAAGCAGCATGCACAAGATTTCTTGAAACTCAAGTGTAAGGGTATATTGCACTTACTGGAATTAATTAACCTGAAAACACATAATTTACTCACATGAGCTGTGCCAGGCGAGCACGTAGCTGTGATCTATCATGTGCTGGCCCTGCCCCGAGCTGCAGGAGCACCCACAGAGCCTCTGTGCCTCGTGCTGGGGACAGCTGAGCCCCGGGCTGCTGGCACGGCTCAGCCTGGGCTTCCAGTTATCCTGCTGCAGGGCTGCAGGTCCGTGGGTGTGAACGCGCTGGGTGCTTGGTCCTTCCTGGGCAGGAAGGATGTTTGGATGAGGCAGGATCGTCAGTTTTTGTCATGCTAGGTCATGCAGGGTGTTTTAAATATCTAGCTTGTGCTGAGCAACACAGGTTAAGGGCTGTATGAAGGTTTATTTCCTTACTTTTAATCTTTCCACTAGGACCCTGAGTGAGAAGCAGGACTCAGAGCCACTCCAGAAACTAGTCTGACTGCACGACATTAAGTAGTGCAGTGCCTATCTGCAGACTGTGAGTGTAGCCACAGCCTTTTTGATCCTTTCGCCTCACAGTTGTGATCATAGATAACAAGCTTAAAGTTTTCATGTTGCAAATGTGAAAGCAGTCTCAGATGCTTGAGCAATGGCAGGGTCCCCCTGCTCCTTCCCAGGCTGGGAAACTCGTTTGGCACTGATTGTCAAAGGGGTGTTCTCCCCCATCCCAGTATTCTACTTTCTGCAGTGGAAAGGGAAAAGTCTGAAGGAGGTTTAAATCCTCACAAGTGTTGTATGAAGAAGTAGAGGGAAGTTCAGGTGAATGAGGCCCTGTGTCTTGTTGTGTGTTGGTGAGCAGGGAGATGCTGCTGGGAGCACGGCACGGGGCGGCAGCGTCTCCGCTCTCAGCAGTTGTGCCTGCGCAGTCCCGAGCCTGGTAGCCTTGTTGGCTGTGATGATAACTGTAACGGATGGTGCAGCTATTTTTCATCAAATGCCTGTTAGTCAATTTATTAGATTCCTAATATACTAATGCACTCATTTGGCAGGCATCTCGGCAAACGAGACTTGCAGTGGAGTGTACTCATTCAAAGTCATGGTAACTCGCAGGTTGCTGATTTCTCATCAGCACTCAGAAGATAATTTGCAAATGTGTCATTTATCATTATGCGCTTTGTAGAAGCAGATCTCATGAATGGGGTAAACAGATAAGAGTCCAATAATGAACATTTCCTTCCCAAACACCATTACTAGCTTCTAGAGTATTATGTTTTATATATACTGCAAATGCGATACTTAGATGTGCATCCGTTTGCATGTGCCAGTGAATAGCTGGGGTGTGGTTTTTAAGGATAGCTAGTGGACTCAGTGATCACCCTGCTGAGGGACTGGAGGAGATTGGATTTTATCTGGTGAAAGATGTAGACCTTTTATTTGGAATAGTTTAGGAAGTGATGGGTGTTTGTGGACACACTTCAGCATGACAAGCCACCACTAACTTTCCCGTTTTCCTTTTCTCATTGGAAACATGATCATCCACGAATAGCCACTGGTAATGCCAACAAAAAGATTATTCAGAAGCTGGCTTGTAAGAGTTGTGTGGCAGAGGCTTCCAAAGGTATGCTTTCCTGCTGTGCTCAGCTTCGGGATGCTCTGACCTGTGCTGCTGTTTGCCACTGCATTTGACTTTGTGTTGTGGCTGCTTTTTATTCACCTGTTCACTTTTTACTGGGAAGAACTTTAAAGCCACAGTAGCCATGAGATCAGTCTGAAAATGCGATTCCTGTCTCGTCCTGTGACATTCAGGGTAGAAGCCCTGCATACAAATCATTGCTACTTATTTTTGCTTCTGCAGATGTGATTGTATTAAACGAGAGGTGTGACAAGAAGCCGGCGCAGGAAGGAGCCCTTTTGCAAATCGCTCTGTGTTTGCACCGTTGCAAGTGTAACAGAGGCGCTGTGCCGCTGCTCTCCAGCAGAGCCAGGAAAACATGCAAAGATATTGATAATTGATTCCATTTTATATAAGTTAAAAACTAGCTTTTACCTCCTAGTGTGAAGGTAATGGGTTTTGTCTCTAGAAAGATAATAATCCTATGAACCATTTCTACACCCTCTATTAAAGAACAGTACAGCTTACACTTGAACATAATGCCCATGTCATCTCAGCTTTTTAAACATTCATCTTAAAAGAGTCTTCAAGGACTGGAAAGAGATCTTCCTGAGACACCGAGTTAAGTTTGAGGAACTTAAAAAGTCCTGAAGAGCCTGTCAATTAATGTGTTTATTCTTATGCATCTCCTCTGGAAAAAGCCTCTTCAAACGTGAAAGCTGTTTTCCTTCGATTAAAAAGTTGTCATTGCATTTAGTTTCCATAGGTAATGCGGAGCTGATTTTTTGCCTTACCATACTGGGGGATAAATACATCTCTTTTTTCTTCTTACGTATTTCCTCACAGGAATGTTCATTTATTGCAAGAACAAAAAAGAAGGAAAAAGAGAGCTAAATTGAAACCTTTCCACCCAATTTGTATGCAGGAGATGACTTGATTTATAAGCTTAGGTAATTTCATTTTTGTTCACACTCCTTCAATTGAAAGGCTCCCACAAACAGTGTTACAGGACTGAAGGGAAGAGATGGGGAAATTTATCAAGCTATTTATCAAATTATTTTCACAGTCTGTCAAAGTCATAAGCATGCTAGAAAAGAAACATAAAGAGAGTGTTCAAACAGAAAGGCACGTCTGAGCGAGCAGCCGGACGCGGGCTGCCATGCCAGCACAGCCAGAGAGCAAAGAAATGGCGAAAGAGATGGATCTGCCCCAAAAACTCCGTCCTGGTGTTAGAGCCTTCCTAGGATGGGGAAAATGGAATAGAAAACACCATGAAACAGAAGGAGAGATGGGAGCAAAGGGGGTAAGCTTCACGCCCTCTAGAAAACCAGCGAGCCTCTGTTGAGGTGTACCAACAATGGGGATGGTGCTGGGATCCACGTCCTGAGACGGGGTGCTGTGCTTCGGAGAACACAGCCCTGAGTAGGCACCCCTGATAGCGGGTGTTGGAAGCAACGCTGAGAAAGCAGGAAAAGAAAAAAAAAGAAAAAGATAGAAGGAACCAGTCTAGTAAGAAATCTTTAATTTCTAATGAGATTTAAAGGGTTTGAGAGAATTGATTTTTTTTAACAAACCAGTTCAAGTACATGCCTTCAGATTATAAAAGTACCTGAAATTGCCTAGAATATCAGCATGCATAGCTTGTTAGTATTTACATATATTTACATAGGAAAACAAGAGAAAAGATCTACAGTTATTTACAGTCTACATAGGAGAAGAGAAAGGCAGCATAATTGTATTTCCTAAAATACAGTAGTTGAATAGTCAGCACATGCATATTAAGATATATTTGCATGATAGAACGCAAATGTTTTAAGACCTTTTTAACTCCCTATGCTAAGGTGTAGCATAATAAATGTAATTTTTTGTTTTGTTTTGTTTCTAGTCTATTTGCATCAAGTGCTTTAAAATGTTCACTAACACAGCGGCAGCATTATTTACCCTGGCAATTAAAGCAACAGTACACACGATAATTTCCTACTAACTAGCAACAAGCTGCTGGTGAATGAAATATCTATTGTTTTTCATTATCCATCGACCAACATACAGGGATCTCTCCTTGTAAAGGCAGTGCCTAAGCTATCACCATTAATTATAGAAGTAATATAAATGAGACTCTACAGTATGTACTAAATGAAATATTAACAAGGCCAGTGTCTTTGAACCTGAAAGATGCACTAACAGGGCACACTTTACAGCAGGCTATCTATGAAAATCACACATACATAATACAGGAGTGCCTGACTTACATCTCTAAGCCTAGGCATTAGAGGCCTGTTTGCTAAATCTGTATTATTGCAAAATACATTCCCTTAATTAGTTTCTGGAAGACAGATTTAGTAGTTAATTTCTTACCATGATACGTCCCCATCATCACACCCTGTGGTTTTTCAATGCATTGTATTACTGAAATTTGTGTGTGTGTGTACGAAAAACAGTCTGTATCTTTAAAACCTAAACAAATACTTTGTTAAATATTTGTCCCAAAAGGTCACTTGCTTAAAAAGCATTGCGTTTTGTGGGGTTGTTTCATTCATATCTAAAATCAAAGTTGGTCTAAAAAATCATCTGTGCAATGAAGGAGGAAGCACAATGTCATTATTGTGATGGCATTCATTGCAATACTGCATATGAAAAGTCTAATTTTGACTAGTATTAGTATTAAAAAGCTATATAAGTATATACAGCATATACAGTACTGGATGTGCACATACATTTATATAAAGTATCTATATAATTAAAGTTAGGTACAGCAAAAACATGTAACATTTCAAGTCAGCAGAAGTTAAGAACAGAAGTGATTTCAACAAATTCTCGTGTGCATGTGTCCACCATGCACACGAGCTGACCCTCTTCTAATGACTGGGTTACTGCAGCATAACTGATCTGTCTTTTTGGCAGGGTATGTTTATTGTCAACAGCCTATTTGCCCAGCTCTTCAAGTTGCATTTGCCTGGAAGAGCACGGGCTTGGCTGGCAGAATACGCATTTCAGGGTGATTTCGAAGATGCTCCATAGGGTTTCCATCTATGGCAGTGGCTGCCAAGTCATGATAGGACTCATGTTTGTATAAACATGCATCACAAAATCTCGAAAAGGTGAGTGGCAGAGATTTACAGTTCCTGCTGGTGCTGCTGGGATGCCCAAGAGGTCTGGCTCTCTCTTGCCTGCTCTTTGCTCCACGCTCCAGAGGCCAGGGTTGGCATGCAGGGCAGCGGACAAGCAGTGGGCAGCAGCATCGTATGGACAACCTGATCACAGCTTTATCCCATTTGGGATTTTTCCCACATCTAGACATGAAGAGAAGCTTGCAGTATCACACCGCTGCTCTGTGTGTACCCTGGTACAGCGAGAAGAAAAGAGCAGCCATGCTGGATGGTAGCAATTTGCATGCAGTGTTCAAAACTGCCACTTCAGTGGAGTGATGATGTCTTAAAAGTGTAAATCAGGTGTGAATGGGAGTTCAGTGGCCAGGAGAAGAAAATTCAGAAGTGATCTGTGAGGAAATGCGATGTCAGTGAAAGGCCGGGTGAGCAGCCTGTGGGGCGTGCTGCTGCTCTTGCTGTTGAAATGCTGGTTGTGCAAGGTAAAGCCATATGCTTCACTGATGTTTTTGAAGCTTAAGATGGCTGTCTGTCAGGCTTGAAGCAATTTCCTGAAACTGATTATGGACTTGAATAAGAGAAAAAGTGAGGAATAAGGAGCTGCCTGTGGGAACCAGCTCCTGTCCAGGTGCTACAGACGGAGCAGTAGGGTTGCATAGACATTAGTGTCTGGGGCTGCCTTACACATCGGATGCTTTTATCTGAGAGACCTGTGAAGGGCTGGCAGATGCGATTCCAGACCTGTGGACAATGTGTGCCTGTGCCCTTCTGGAGGATTTTCCCATCTGGAGCTCAGATGTAAGACCCCTGTGTTAGGCAATGTGGTAAGCCACGGTGGCTCTTTCTAGCATATACAAAGTGTAGGAGAGATGAGCCTGTGGATCTGCCTTTCAGGGGCTGGTCACCTCTAAAGGATCCATTTATGGAGACCCCAGTGGTACTTTGGCTGAGAAGAGTTTTGCCAAATTCTGGCTGAGCTGGGTAAAAACAAACAGGTGAGAGAGGTGAGGGCCGGTTGTAGCAGACAACTTCACAGGTTAAAGAAGAAAATTTATACAATAGAGAATAATATGCATGATTTCAAAAGGTACTTACATTTTTATCAGTTCTTTTGCCAACCTTATTTTAAATCTTCTAAGCATTTTAGCAGCGGTTTCTAATACAACACTTTATACTTACAGAGTGCTTTTCAACAGTAGATGTGGAAACACTCCAGAAATGTAAACTAGTCCTCACAACACCCCTGTGAGGTGGGTAAATCCTAGTACTCCCCTCATTTTACAGATGGGAAAAGTGAGGTACACGGAGTTGAAGTGACTTGTCTAAGTTCACTTGGGAAGTAAAGGTCGAAACGAGAAGAACAGCCCCGTCCTATTGCCTTGGTGTCCTGTGTTGTATTTTGCTTTTTCCTGCACAGTGATTGCAGACAATCTGTTTGACACTGGATGCTGGAGTTTGGAAGTTTCCAAGCACTGTCATTGCCATAATTGAGAACATATGGGGTGTTGCATAACACAAACAACATGGTGCATTATCAAAATACATTTATTACAATGGACACATTTTCTTTTGCAAAAAGTTAAAACCCAGAATGTAAGTTAAATATAGCTGCATATATTGAGTAGTTGAAATAATCAGTAGGTCTTAATGCCTCAGCAGCTGAAAACAAATCCTCTTTCATGAACTACTGCAGTTTCCTTACTCAAAGAATATAGCACATTTATCTTCTATAATGTATGTAAAGAACACTGTAAATGTGTAAAGGTCTTAATGATGCTAAGAAAAGTTACAGCTTGAAACCAACTATGCTTTGCAAGTGGAGAGGCTGTTAGAGTTCTGAGTCTTTGTAGTTGGGAATTAATTGAAAAAGGAATACTTCAGAGGAAAAAAGAAGCAGACCTTATAGATTTGGGTTTATCCGTTGTATTATCTTCTAAGAGGTGCTTTGCTGGTTTAAATGTGGTGCTGGGGGAAGGGGAGGCGGTTGAGAATCTCTGGTTTAGATGTGGTTCCGTGAGGCCTTTGAAAAGACTGTAATTACAGAGTCAGGTCAGGTCACATTTTCCTGCTGGCACTTGGGTGGAGATGGGACCTGAAGTCAACTGCGCCTGATTTGTTTATTGAATCACATTTGGCAGCTCCAAAGTTTTATTTTTTTTAGTTGCAGCTATGATTATGGTTTATCATACTCAACCGAATGAGCAAAGGCAGGTCTCAATTTCAAATCTCCTTGCTGAAAAAGCAATCAGGGAATCCTGCTTTCTCACAGGAGAATAGCATACACATATTGTGAGCGTTACTTGGAAGATAACAGTGCATCTGGGATTGCTCTGAGTAAGAGGACTGCAGCAGGAACCAAACAGTTCTACTATAATCTACTGTGTGAGGCTAAAACTTGCTGGAGATCTCAAATGCAAACAATTGTATTCTGAGCATGGCTTCCTTGCAGGAGGCCAGCCAGAGCTGGAGACTGCGTTTCACACCAAGCTAGTAAAGCTGAAACTAGCTGGGGAACTAACCCCCACGCTAGCATGGATCTGAACCCTTTGGGGTGCTTCCCAGAGGCACAGCCAAGGGTGGGAGAGCCCCGGTCTGCAATATGCTGCTGTGTTTGAGCAATTCCCCCCTAAGTGGTATGTATGCTGTTGTGTTGAGCTGGAATTTTTGTGCTAGGTCTAATAGTCCTGAGGTGATGAGCAGTAAAAGCCTGAAGAGTTTTAAGGGAGCGCTTGCCTTTTTATTTCACTTGAGCTGCTCGCTTTGAATCTGGACCTTGTCACAAGTGCTCGCCTCCCGTGTCATTGTGAATTCACCTCCTTCCGCTGGCCATCTCTTAAAATGCACTGCGCTAAACTTCACCTCAGGCTACCAAGATAACTGGCCTTAATGCTTAATTTTTCATAATAAAATAAAAAACTCCTTTTCAGGAAAGCTGATTCCATCTGGCTGGAAGGCAATGATTCATGCTATCTGTATGCCCTTAACAGAGTTTAGAATGGATCTTATTAATTTGTCATTGATAAGTACACAGATAAGTTATGGCTTTGTTTCTATTATTTATATGATTCCTACATAAACTTGCTTCAGAACAGGAATCTAATTTTAGAAAATAAACATGCATTTGAAAGTAGACAAATCTGAAAACTAAACATTAGCTGTGTAATGTGTTTTCTTATCAAGAACATAAATGGTATCTTAGAATACTAACGGATGCATTACATACATTAATGAGGGTTTTACCATACGCTGCGTATCAGGAACCCCTTTTCTTTTACTGTTAAGAGATCCAATATTCATTTGCATTCAGTGCCACCAGTTACAAATTGATAGCTCGCAGTTATGAAATAAATGCCTATGAAGTAGTAGCTACTTAGTATTTTTACCTCAACAAAGGATTTTGGAAGGGTGGATAATTTAGATCTTTGAGCCTCAACTATAAATAAACAGCAACTGCTTTACAAATCCCACCCTGCTGCAGTTTAAGATTGTATTACAAAACTGACAAATGATTTGCGAAGGAGAATGATGAACCCTTACTACTAAGACAGTCTTCAACTTAATCCAAAACAAGATTCCTTGGTAATTTTACGTACACTGGGAAGATTGATAGCGTGGTGCTTGCCTAGCAGCTTTCAAACGTTTGCCTGGATCGGAAATGGCATTGAGGCATGATTAAAGATTCAGTTGGGCTTCTCACAAATTCTTTATCCCGCGTATTCATCATCCCCACTCGCTGCCTTTGTTCAGGCTGAGGCAGACTGACCCCCAGACCTGGTGATTAGCACCATATACAACTGATGGACATATGGAAAAAAATGTTTAGGTTGCCCAGAGCATTTAGCATTGTTTATTGGTTTAAACTGTTGGGAGCAGGGGCGTTAATCACAATAGATCAGGGAGAGCCAGTGACAACTGACAAGCTCATTGTTTAAGACATTTTTTAACGAAGTTGTTAACATTAATTCTTTTATATAGTACTCTAATCTTCTTCAAATTATGTTCTGACATGGCACAAACCGCTTGGCATTGAAAGTCATTCAACAGTGATTAAAGTGCTCTTTTTATCGGTTTAAGAATGTTTCATCTTGTATCAGCAGTATGGAATTGTTTACTAATTAGATTCCCTAACATCCTCTGCTGTCGTACGCTGATGATATGTGAACAGGAAAGCTGATGAGCAAAAAATTAAAACTTGTTATTAAACTGTCATAAGGCCCAGCGTATGAAGATGTCATTCAAAAGACTGCGCTCATGAGGGCTCGCCAATATTTACTGAGAAATTCAACGTTTTCGCAGCCCGCCTGCATTGGCTCTGCAGTTATCTGCAGCCCCAGCTCTTCCTGGAGGTCTGTGGGGCTGCCAGAGCTGCCAGTAGGGGTTGGTGCCTTGAGGACCCTCCCGTTTGGCACAGCCTGTACGGGCTTCCCAGGTACTCGTTTCCCTCTGTCCTTGGGCAAGTCACTTCAGCAGAGATCCTCAGATGTCTGCATGTGGCTAGCTCACATCCACCGGAGGGATTTAGATGCTTAAATAGCTTTGAGAATCTGGACTTTACCTTCTGTTTCTTAGTTTTGTCATCATCAATCTCCTAGGCTCGATGAGTTCATGTTTGTCCATTATTATCTGATATTAAAGCTTTACCCTCTGACAACAAAAGGGGTAGATATGACTGCATTTCTCTTAAGTAATAAAAAGATACTTTTCCTTCAATGATAGAACAACTGAACCAAACCACTCATCACAATTGAAACATTTAGAAAGATGTGAAGATATACATCACCAAAAAGCAAACGACACATTGCTTACATCCAGTCCTCAGTGAAACACCGGAGGCATCACATGATAAAGTGCTTTGGGCTTCCAGCCACATAATCTTTTATCGCTTAAAGTAAATATCTTACATGCACACGGAGAAAACTATTCTCTTCCTTTGGAGTTTAGGTTGTGTCAGTGCTTGAGGTATAGAGCACTGCTGTTATGCTGTTGGATGTTTTCTGCGTGCTGAGAATTTTGTTTAAAAGCCATCAAATTTGTCTCATTTGAAAAGATAAATTATTGTTTGGTTTGGATTTTAAACTGCTCTGATAAACATTCATTTATGAATTAGCTGAATTCTGTTAAAGCTAGCCTGAGTTTAGCTTGGCTGGATGGATGCTTTTCAGCAATAGCTGAAGGGCTCTTCCTCTGCATTGAGCACTTTAGTTTAATTTTACCTTTCTAATAAAAGTCCAGTTGAATTGCTTGCAAAAACTAATAATAACACTCTTCAAGGGCTTTGAGTCATTCTAAACAGCTGAATACAGTGATCATACCTGTGCTGTGGAGCTTTGTAGGACAGCTCAAATGAGCGTAGGAATTTTATTGTTCTCTCTTAATATTATTTTTAGTAGAACTCTCTTACATTTCTGCTGCTGCCTTTAAGATACTTTCTCTTTTTTAAAAACAGATATTGGTTTAATAAGAGGGTTGCTATGCATTATATTAACTTTAAAAATATTTTGGTCTGGTGATAAATATATGCTTTTTAATATACTTAATACAAACAGGTTTGGTTTACCTTGTTATGGGAGATCATTTCTAAGCTGTGGAGCCATCATTATCAGTTTAATCCCATCTTCTGAGGAAACTGCATGCCTTGCAAACGAATATGCAGTTACAAAATTGGGACACCTCAATTAAGGAGAATTGGGGCTTTTTAAAAAGGTTGCTGCCCTTGAAGGATGAGAATGCAAAGCAGAGGTCCTTTGCAGGTTGACTCCCTAACAGCACTGTGAGTTTCCCTGATTGTGACACTGAAAGCCCAGGAAAAAAAAAAAAAAAAAAAAGAAAAAAAAGAAAGAAGGAAAATCACAAGAGGTTGAAGCTTATTCTTTTTCCCCATTAAATTATCCTAATGTGGCAACATCTAATTTCTCTTTGCTTACTTTTTCTATCATACTTGGCAGCCTCTTTATCCTGATTCCTATCAGCTCATAATTAGTTACCACAGAAAGGACTAAGATGTACATAAATAATCATAAGATGCCAGATAAACTCTATCAGTTTTAAATTAGTGCTGTGTGCAGTGTCTTGCTACGCACTCTCACCTATTATTTTTAATTACAGTTTACAAAGCACACCAGCTTCGTGCTCTCTGCAGCTCTCCTGGCACTGCACTTGCAGCCCCCAGAGTGCCCCATCCCCTGGGGTGTGCCCATCACTACCCCCATGCCCTCCAGCTCCGTGTTTCTGCCAGAGAAATTCAGATAAAGCCTTTATGCTTGTTTGAACATAAGTTCACTTGCTATTAAAAAAAAAAAAAAAAAGAGAGAGAGAAAAAAATCTTTGCTCCACAAAAGCCTCTAATCTACCTGCTCCATTTCTTAAAGCATTTTAAGACATGAGAAATGGTTGTTACAAAAAAAAAAAAAAAAAAAACCCGCCCTGGAAAGCCTTGTGTCTCTGCAAAATCAGCCCCTCTCTGCCTACAGCAGATAAACATTCTTGCAAGGCAGCGGTGACAACTGCCACAGTGAAACTGTTGCTCAGAGATATATAGGCAGGTTTGGCACAAAGCCTGACTGCACTTTACGTGATAGGTCTTAATTGGAGTGCCCAGCTTAATTTTGTACGAGAGGTTTGAAAAACGCAACCAAACAAAATACATACACGTGTCAGTCTGCACTGCTTAGCAAGGTTAGGAAGCAGTGGTGCTCAAGGTATGGGGTGTTTTCAGGTTTGGAAGGGAGAAGCAGGAAGTTTTTAGGTGCTGTTTTCAAGCTTGGATGAACTTTTCTGATTTCAGGGTTTTTCAGGGCCCCTGCCCTGCTCGGGTCCCTCCTGGCCGCTGACCCAGGATTTGTTGAAAAGGGGCAAAAGAGCAGAGACCAGGGCTTGGGTTCCGATTGTCTTTTTCCTTTCTTTTGCTCTAAGAGGAAATGAAAAGAAAAATAACCTCATTAGGGTGTTCAATAAATAAGCGGCCAGCAGGCAGGGAGACAGCAGCTTTAGCAGTGCTTTAGCCGCGATGCTAAAGACGCACAGCTCCGACGGACTGCAGCTGAACTGACAGCGATTAAAATCTGTCTGTATATTTATTTATACAATTGTACAGAGTTTTTTCTAATTTAATATTTTTTTTTTTTTTTTAATTTCAGCAACAAGGAGCTGCCACGACCGTCTACTGCGCCACGGCCACCGAGCTGGAGGGGCTGGGCGGGATGTACTTCAACAACTGCTGCCGCTGCCTGCCGTCGGCCGAGGCGCGCAGCGAGGCGACGGCCGCAGCCCTGTGGGAGCTGAGCGAGAGGCTGATCCGCCAGCGGCTGGGCAGGCGGTCCCCGTGACGTGACGGTGGGGAGCGGGCCGCCCCGCGCGCCTGGAACCTGCCAGCGCTGGAGCCCATCCAATCTTATCGTCAGGAGGGTTTCTGTACGCCTCGGATACAGATTAACCGGTGTTAAATGAAATAATAGCAGTCACAACATAGTGAAAAATGTTAAATACGGATGGGAGGTGGGGAATACAGCGGGTTAAAGGGACAATGCGGCTTCCTGGGGCTTTCTTAGTCGTGCTTCTCTTCTTTTGGTTGTAGCCTGTTCAAAGTGTAACCCAAGGAGGCATCTTTTGTGTTGTTGCAGAAAAGCAATGCTGCAGGTATTTTCTGTTGTTTTGATTAATGGGTAGGTGTGTAGCCCAATATGGGATTTCCTCTTTATTTTGATAATTACTGTCTGTTAGGCTGGAGGTATCGATCGGTAGGTGGTAGTCGTGTTGATCCCTTTTCCCTACAAGGATTTTAGTGGGTGTGGTGAATAAAAAGATTATTAAGGAAGGAAATCTTTCCTGCCCCTGACTGCTGGCTGGAAATACATCTGAGCTATCTAGAGGAAGAAGGTGCAAGAAGGTACCTGAACAGAAATGGCAAAATCACAGCTAATTAAATATTTGTCTTGTCTTAAAAGATTATAATAAAAGACATGTTGTAAACCATTCCCTAAATACCATAGAGTTGGCAAAGATGACGTTGTCTCCTAACAAACGCACAGGGTGTAATCAGGGGGTTAAGTGGCATTTCCATCCATTTCTCAGTTCACAGTTTTAAAGAGTTTTTTTCTTGGAAAATTCACAGTTTCTCAGTTCTCCTGATACTGTATCCCAATCCAAATCTCTCTGTTTTTCTTTAAATTTAATAAAACAACATGCTTGCTTGAATATTGTCACCTGAAGATAAAGTTTGTCTCATTTCTGCAAACGTCTTAGTTCTTTTTTTTTTTTTTTTAGAAAAGAAAACTTGAGGAAAAATAAAGAGCTTCTCACTGATACCAAGAAAACGCTGTTTTTTTTCTTGTTTCTTTCTGAGTTCATTTTTTGTGTTTTGTGCTTTGTAGCTGTCTTCGTGCCAGAACGTTGTCCTAAGCCATCACCAGTCCAGCATCACATTTTCTGTAGACAGAATATAAACAAATAAATAGAAGGACACATTGTTAATGAAAGCTTATTTGACCCCCTTATTAAATGACTAATTGCTAACAGTCTGTCTTCCATGGCTTGTCTTGTCTGGACCCAGCTGTTGCATAGGTGTTCGAATCAGGCATGCACTCACCTGGAAGGGGTAGCCATGGCATCCTCCCATGGAAAACCCCACCACGTTTCTGTCAGGAATTAGGACGTTGCAGTGTCACAGCTCACTGTGCAGTGTCATACCTCACTGCCGTAGAATGCTTTTACTGCTCTATTTTTTTTGCATTTATGGCTAATTCTAATTTAGTGTGAGCTCTCCTTAGGCAGGCAGCGTTCAGACTCCTCTGCACATGAGGGTGGAAATCTCTGCAGGTAAGGGCTCTATCTGTGAAATCAAATTTCTTCAGTGGGGAAGCTGGAAGCCACTGCCCTCACATCTAGGGTGAGTTAGCTGACCCGGCTTTACACCAAGAAAATGAGAAATGAGGGCTTTTTATTTTCTCTGTGGCCCTTGGCATCTTTCAGCTTCTGCCCAGGTGCAGTCTCAGCCGCTGCTGAGCTCCCTGCTGCATGGTTGGTGACTGGCTCACCCCAAGTCTTTCCTAAAGCATCAGTAAAGCTGATATAGCCTTGGTTGGCAGAATAAATAAANGGGGGAGGGGGCTTGGTGGATTGGGGGAGGAAAAAAAGGGAGAAAAAAAAAGGTCTGTGTGCAGCACAGAACAGATCCTGGTATAGGGTAATGCCTGCAAATTGTGGTGCTATGGGTCAGAGTGCCTGCAAGTTGAGGTGTTGGTTACAATCAAATTCCTCAGATTGTTTGGAGTTTGTCTGGGGTGGAAAACTGATTAACTTCTGTCACCTGTGCAACAGCCTTCTCAAATGCATTATTTTTCCTCTTCATACACGCAAAAAATTGCTCTCATACACCAGAACCCCCGGCCTAGGGCAGCGGGGTTCTGCACCAGGACTGGTGTCAGGAAGAGGTGGCCACTGAGCCGCGCTGGGAGCTCCTTGTGCTCCGTTTGGGCACGCGTTGATAATCGTTCCTTACTGCTGCAACACGGCACACTTTGTGAGAACGCAGTAAGGAGATTGCCTGCCTCCCTTCAAAGAAAACCTGGGAGGTGTTTTTCCTCCCTGTGTAGTTCTCTCTTTCAGTGTTATGATGGGAAAGCATTTTTAGTGTTGGCATAGTTTTGCATTAGCATGGAAGTAAGCTGCCCTGTGACTTTACTGAGGGTCTGCTGGTTCCTGGTTCTGGTTAATAACTATTTGCTGACACTACTGCATTTCTCTATCTAGCATTTAACTGTCACCGTTTTCTCCAACTCAGGTAAAACCTCTCTCGTGTTTTCTTATTCTCTTTCTTTCTCTCATTCTCTTCCTTTTTCTTTCTCCCTTTCTTTCTCTATGATTCTATGATTCTCTCCCTCTCCGTCCTCCTCTTTGTCTCTCACTCTCCTGTATTGGGATAGCCAGCATAAAAAGAACTCACTTTATTTTTTTCATTTTCATTCCAAATAAAAAATGGCACAAAGCTGCAGAGCGTTCGCTTCTATTAGAAACACTTGTGAAAATAATTTTTCACACACCCTCAGCTTGGTTTCGGCACAAGAGGGATGTGCAGGACATTAAAAATGAAAAGCAATTGAAAAGAAACAGACTCCAAGCCCTCCATTTTAATATCCTAGATGTGCCTAAGTCATTGGCTTTCAAATATATTTTGGTGTAAAATTTGGCACATTTACAGCTAGTCAGATTTATTTATTTGACTGGCTTACATTTTTCCGGTTGATTTACCTGAGGCAATGTCTGTGTGAATTACTCCACAAAGCATTGACTCCAGTGTTCATTAAAGGCAGTTAAGTGATCCTGTGTCTAATATTAAAGCAAACCCCATTAACCTTAACTGGTATCATACCAGCAAAACAAAAATAACTGAAAAAAGCAAAAGAGATCTCATATTTATAACTCTTGGAAAAGATCCAGCAAACTTGCATCAAGCCCCTAATAGTCTTAATAAGCACTGTGGCTGTGTTGCTGATGCTCTGCCAAGTCCCCAGGACTTGGTGAAGCACAGGTGTTGGTGCAGCAGAGCACCAAAGGGTGATGCCTGACCCCTTCCCCTCTGCCCTCCTTCCAAAGTCAACATTTCCCCTCATTTCCCATTTTAAAGGGGATTTTTTTTTTTTTTTGGTTGGGGGGGGGGTGGTGGATGTCCTAGTCTATATAGGTGCCTTGACTCTATTGGTGAGCAAACCCCCAAAGCTCCTAGGAGAATGGAGGTGCCACTTCAACCAGCAGCAGTGTCTGCTGCTCTCCATGCAGAAGGTGTCCATGATCTGCTCAGGAAGGAACAGACTGTGGGACCTTCATGTGCAAAACTGGATAGAGGGGAACCAGAAGGAAAAAAAAAAAAAAAAAAAAAAAAAATCTTTACTTTTTTTTTTTTTTTTTACTTTTGGAAAAAAAATTT
>VXAV01011217.1:185690-204283 GCA_013399715.1 Alectura lathami | reverse complement strand
AAAAAGCAAGAAATAATATTATATATTTTTCTGAATCCCAGAAAATCATCTGCCTTAAGGGGGTACGCAGCAGATCGCCAAATGCCTAATGAGACTGCTACGGCTGGTAATCATCACTCTGCTGAAGGAACTGCTACAAAAACTGAACATTAGCCAGCGCTTTGGGAAGGAGGCCTGCAGCGTGCGGAAACCTAACACAGGTCTGGTGCAGCTGGGTGAGCAGCCTGAAGGAAGAGGAGTTCCCAGGCTATGGGAATCACAGACTCATAGACTCATAGGCTCATAGAATGACTCGGGGTGGAAGAGACCTTGAAGTTCATCCAGTGCCACTCCCCTGCCGTGGGCAGGGTTGCACCTTGCTGCATGCAGCCCTCTGGTATGTCTGCCCAGATCATGTGTGGGACACAGTGAAGGCATCCCAACCCCATGTAAGGCAGTGGCACGGGAAACCAGTCAGGAGAAAAATACCTCCTGCCTCCCCTGCCCCTCCAGAAACTGGTGCTTTATGTGGCGTGTTGGATTTTACAAGCGGGAAGCCTGCAGGGAGCTGCCTGCTGAGCACACGAGGAGCGGTGATTGAACAGCCACACTGGAGCATTTTGACTTGCACCCAGAGTAAACTTCCTGAGTGGGCTGGGTCTCTGGTGGGCAGCCACCAGCAGAGCATCGCAGCCCACAGCCCGCACAGCGCCCGGCACATGGGTCACAGATCAAACAGAGCCTGAGATGTGGCTCCTGAATTGCCTCTGCTCCCTCCCAGGGAAGGCCTCATTGCTCCCCTCTCCTCCCTCCCTGTCTGGAGCAAGGGAGACAGGGCTGAGCCCACCTCCTGTGTACCTGCACTACAATCACACCGGGAGTATTTTCCTTCCAGCAAAGCTGCTCCTTTAATCTTTATGAGCAGGAGAAATTCATGCATTACAGAGGCGCAAAAAATGAGAAGGGAAGGGCGGGTGGGAATAGCTGCATTAGAATTAAGCGCTGTTTTTAATATGACACCTGTCAGACTTATTGTTAAAAATATGGAGAAAGGCTCCCTTCAGAAATAATAACATTGCAGCGAGGTTAGTTACAACCCAGTGAGCCCTGTCAGCCGTAATTAGAAGCTGTTTACCAGCAGCTCTACAGCATTGGGGCCGCATGGACACCAGGCATTGCTCCGAGGGCCGGGGATAATCCTGCACCCGGGCGGGCGGTGCGTCCCCGCCACCAGGTTGCTTCCCATTGCCCAGTGCAGGCGCTGAGTGGTGTCACCAGGCTGAGGCTGCTCAACAATTAAAGGGTCAATTTACGGCGCAGCGGTGGGAGGGGGTGAAGGGCAGGGGAAGGGGGACGAGGCAGCGGGGCCGTGATGAACAGGAGCTGTCAGGGAGCTGCATCCTGCAGGAGCAACCATTCCCATCAGCTGGCTGTTAGGAGCACCCCTGGCTGCTGCAATTAGCAGAGCGTGTCCCAGCCCGCGGCCGAGCTGCCCAAAAGCTGACTTGTGCAGCTGCGGGCGTTACTGGGGAGGCACCGGGCGTGTGGTTACGCTCCGACCACAAAATTAATTTCAGTTATGCCTTCAGCCAGATTTCAAAGCCAGGCTCTGGAGATGCAGGAGAAATTAATTTATTAAAAAGCAATAGCTTGATAATGCACATGATGATAGAATAAATGAATCTGTTCAATATCTTATAAAACAGTTGGCAATCACATAATAGAGCATTCATTGTCAATTTAGTAGCTTGTCTCATTATACTCTGCAAATAGTAGTAAAATGGTGTATTATTCATGAACCAACATGCTTTAATTACTTTTAGTGCACATTTATTTTTTCAAATGTAATATGAGTTAGATTCATCTATAACTGTAACCCAGCTTATGAATCCTGAAGCACTAACACAGACTGAAAGAGACATTTCACCAGAACAGCAACCAGTTTCTGGGAAGTTTGTAACATTTGTGTATGCTACGAAAGCATTGCCTAAAATGCCAGCCTCAGACATCACCCCGAAGTTGGATTACAGATGATAATGCTTTAATAAGTATGATACTATTATCTGATAATATCATTAGTTGTAATTTCATCTTTCATCATTTGCTTTTTTTTTTTTTTTTTTTCCCTGCCATAAAGCAAATCCCTAAATCTAATATTGTATGCAGGCTTTACAAACAGAAATCATCTTGTTACCACTCCCTCCCTCTTGGCTTTCCCATCCCACACTTTTCACCAGCTTGATTTGCTATGAAGGTCTCACATGCACGCAGCCAAGGTCAGAGAAAGTCCACTGCCCATTGCAATTAAAATGTTTGCAAGGATTTATAAGTAAGAAACCAATCTCGTCTATAATAACAGGTTTCCTAAAGTCAGTCTTGCCACTAGTAAGTATAATGCTGCAGCACATTGTTGATTTCTATGTACATAGATAAAAAGAGCACTGTAAAATAAGATGACTTAAAAATGCAATTAAAGTGTAAATCTTTGCACCCATTAACATTTAGGGTCCATTAGATTACTTTGTCTTTTACAGTATTAAATGCTAAGATGTTTTGCTTTTGTTCTGTAACAGTATATTCTAGTTCTATTTATAATACAAATGTAATTTAGCTCCCTATAAATCTTGGGTTTAATTGGTTATTAAGTATGTGCTACCATGTCATAAATTTCAACCACAGAATTTCTTTTTTTTCCCTGTTCATCTCTATGGCTTTGTGTTCTGGGGTCAGATGCAGGGTTTTGCAGCATGGTACGAACAACCATAAACATCTGGCCTGGCTGATCATCCTCCTGAACATGAGTGAGTGGCACCAGCCTAAGGCTGAGCTCCATGGGGGGACAGAGCTGATGCACCCCCATGGGGGCCAAATGCAGACTGGCCCTGCATGCGGGGCTAAGCCCAACCAGGATTGCTGCTACCCCGGCTTGGAGGCTGGATCTCTGCGGGACTTTAGCTGGTGCTCTGCTCGCAGGCGAATGTTTCTGCAATGCATTGACATCTGCAATGTATTTATTTCTGGAATACATTCACTTCTTCAATGCACATCCGCTTCTGCGCTGCACCAATTCTGCAATGCATTCACTTCTGCGGTGCATTTATTTTTGCAATGCATCCACTTCTGCAATGCATTCACTTTGCATCACTTTGCAGTGACAGGGGACAAAAGCGTGTGGCCCCAGCACGGGGTCTGTCCCCGGGCAGGAGCAGAGGCTGTGGCTGACGTGTGGCCAGCACCGTAGCTCTGGCACTGATAAAGGTTGCAGAGGACATAAATCAAGGCCAGGTTTCACCCTCTTGTCCTTGATGTTATCTTCTGCATTGAAAGATGTCCAAGCTGTGGTTGCACAGTTATGACTCTTTTCCTCAGGCCTCAGTAAGCACAATTTAGGCTAGTTTTTATTGGTCACCGAGGAAGAGTTTCAAAGGTTTTTAGGCTCAAGAACTGGGGTAATAGCATTGTGAGGGCATGGCCCAGTTTCCTTTGTAATCCTGATTTCAGTTCCCAATAGTAACCTGAAGCCATGACTGCTTAATCCTTAATTCCTACCACAATTAACATCTCACATTCAGGAGGGCTTCTCTGAGATCCGGGAGGCAATGTGTCCCAGCTAGGTCAGCCTGAGCCTGTCTCTTTGCTAAATGGGGTGGGATGCTCTCCTGCTCCAGTCGGATGCAGGNGGGGGGCAGAGCAAAGGGGCTGCTACTGCTTGGTAGCCTTGCAATTAGTGCTGGCAAGGAGTGCAAGCACACAAGCTCATAAGCTACTAATGAACTATTTGAGCAATTCTGCAGGTATTTATGTAAGGCTGAGGCAGCATCCTCAGCTAAACAGCTACCCCTGCCCAGGTATTCCCAAGAAGGCCATATGAAAAGTGAGATTTTTTTATGTAAATACAGCCAAGACTGGGGGACCTGCATTTTTCTGCCATCACCACTGTGTGTCTGACCATATGTCCATGGAGGGCTGGGAGGGTTTTTCCCATTTGCGAGTTCCATTGCCTTAAGCACTGCAGTGCCCACTGAAGGTACAGAACATGCTTGCCTAAAGGGAGAGCTGAGCAAGGCTTCGGATCTACAATAAGATTTTATACATGCACTTATTATTTAACTCTGAAAATTGCATATGGACTGCTTGAATTGGCCAGACTTTAACACACCCAGAAAATAAACACCTCCATTTGTCTTTAAAATAAATTAAGACAACAGATTGAAATCCCCACACGTGATGATCAGCTGAACTACACTCCAAACAACCTTTACTGGCAAATGTATCAGTCAGTCATCTCAGAATTTGTTTCAGTTCCATGAACAAATAGGAATTACAAACAAATAAAAAGAAATAATTTTTTTCCAGGGCACGAGCCACAGTTTTTGCCTCAGCGGTCTTATTGGCTGATTAATCCATATGTTTACTGCACTTTGAATGAAATGCAATAGTTCCACCAGAGTAATCTGATTAGTCTTAATTTCCTAATTTTTATATTAGACCCCTGGTTTTTGAACCCTTTGGCGATTTACAATACTCAAACACTTCCCCTGCAGAGCAATCGCTCACATGGATGCCATTGCTCCTGAATGCGAGGCTAATGGCATCTTTTGTACAGAGGAGCACCCACAGACACATGAAGCTCTCTCCCTACCTCTCTGTGAATTACACGTCTGTATGTACATACACGCACAGATGTATAAATATATATATCTCGCACATATTCATGTAAACATTCACACTTTAACATATTATTTCCTTTCAAAAGCTTTTGTTCCCTGTTTCCCCCACCCTTCCCCCCCCACACACACACAGTGTCAGCATGTGGAATCCCCTGGAATTAGAGAATTGCTGAATCATTGGAACACAATTCTGGGCTTGACCCTTTCCTATCCTGGCAGCTGCCCTGGCTGCTTACAGCCAGTGCTTTTATGGCTTTCGTCTCTGCCCCTGCATTTCATGCCCGCTATCTGAAGCCACTCCAGCATTTCTTTTCTTTAGATGTGGAAAAAAAAAACTAATAAAGAAATTCAATTCTTCATGCTTTGTCTTCAATTTTTTTCTCACTCTTATCCATTTTTATTGGGTTCCCACTTGGCTGATTAGTTGTTTTAACCATTTATATATTTATTTATATATTTATTTCTCACATTTAACAAATCTAAAGTATATTTCTTTTTGCAGTTTTTCCAAAGAGTCCTCCATACTTAAGCTAAGAAGAACTTGAAGATTAATACAGCTATAACAAGGAATAAAAGGTGTTAGGCAGAACTCGGGCTGAGCAAAGGTCAGCCCAATCTGAATCTGTTACAGTTTCCTTTGAAGCATCAGTTCATGTATGTGGACTTGAGAGTAAAACGCAATAAAAAAATGGATTTCCCAAATAACTCCTAGAATAACCCATTCATTGTTAAATCTGCAACCACAGTTAACTTTCTGGAATCACATCTGTGGCCGTTGCAAAATTTATTTGCTAACCACCGCCTTAAATTATGTGCCTCATGTATATCATTACACATTTTCATGACTTATTAAGATATGAAAAATAGACAAAGTCCCATACACCACTAGCCATTAGGAAAATTAAGTTTTCAGCTTTTGTTGACTGAAGTAAGCAAAGAGTCAATGACTTTAGCTTTCCGAATCTTGGAAATCTGCATTTGCAACAGACCATAAATGGAACGAACAAAAGCTCCACAATGCTGGAAACTGCTTCAGTTGCTTTAAAATGTTCACTGAAGTAATAAGCGTATCTTCCAGTCCTCCTAAATATTAGCTCTTGGCTCCTAATAGCTGTGAACCTATTTGATATACTTTCCCCAATGACCCTGGGCACATCTGGAGGTCTGTGCTCCAGAGTTTCTGGCTATCTTTATAGCCCCTCACTCACTTTCCCTCCAAGCCTCCTCCTCCTTGCCAACAAAAATATTTCCAACCCTCGCAGCTCCAGCAGCTCGCTCCATCGCTGTGCGATGCAGGGACAGGACGGTGCAGAGCAGCACCAAGTGCCTCTGCAATGGGCCTTGAAGTGATCACAGACCAGGATAAACAAGGGAGCTGCAGAGAACAGAGAGCATCTTAAAACTCTTCATGATGAGGGTTTGCATGGCAGTTTAGTAAAAGAGCCATGTGAGCAAAGGTTTACATTGGGAAAACCTCCTGCCCGCACCCTGGGAAGCTGTGAGCGCTTTGTTGGGCAGATTTTGTTTGCATGTACAGAGGCAGATATCCTGAGGGCACTGCTGAGCCCCTTCCTCAGCATCCCTCATCCTTGGCACAGCTCAGGCTCCACTAGAGCTTCTTCCGGCTACACTTGCTCCCTGTGGTCTTCTTGGAGTTTCACTCCTGGCTTCTATGGCTGAATCCCCTCCAGCTGTTGCTGCTCCCAGCCCCGGTGCCACCCCTCCTCGCAAGGAGATGACTGCTTGCCAGCATGGAGATCAGGGAACTCCCCAGCCACGGTCACAGCTGGGCTTCTTCCCTTCTGCTGTCACTGCCTCTGAAGCTGACACCTATGTCTAAACCCAAGCATATGCCCTCAATGAAGCTCTCGTATTCATTGATCTTCCTGAGCACATCAACCTGTCTCTCTAAATCTGCTCTCTGATTTTTCAAGCAATAGAAGGAATCTCTCTGGATAACCACATAATCACCTCCTTTTGGCTCCCGGTCAGGCTGCCTTGCTCTATCTCACTCGCTGTGCTTTCTGAATGGGAACGGTGATAAAAAAGCAGCCTTCCCACTTCAGTCTTATGCAGGGCACCCTGGGTGCCCATTGGACCCTCTTGGCTTCCAAAGCTTTGAAGGTGGGTGAATGACAATCCTCTGAGTTCCTGTTATCTGCAGGCTCCCAGCTAAGCAGAGCCAGCAACCAGAGATAAAACTCTGGCTTTGGTGAAATCCATGGCAAAACAGACTTGGGAAGCCTAGGATATTTTCACTTATACAACCGCTGGTGAGTTAGAGATGCCGAGCTTGGTGATTTTCCTGTATGCAACAAGGTAGAGATGCAGTGCAGGGGGAGATGCCAGGTATCACAGTCCACAGCTCAGGCACCCATCGAATAACTCTGTAATTGCTGTGGGACTACAGGCTAATTATTATATAATTATATAATTATATATGGTTATTTATATGAGGGGAAGAGGTCAAATTTAGCACATTATCATAAATTCACAAATCAGGAGCTTTATTTTAAAATCTTTGACTGTCTGGCCTTTGATCCTTGAACTGTTTGGTAACTTCAAGCATCATTACCCCATAATGTGCCAGAACGTGCAATTAGTGTGAGTACAATTACATACAGTGTGATATCTGTAACACGTTTAATACAACCAGCCTGTAAGTTTATATGCTCTGAATAATAATGAAATCCAGGTTTAATTATTGATTTTAAAAAAATGTGTTTAATATTCTGATACTGATGCAGCTAAACATCAAACAGCGTAAATATAACATGAAACTGTACAGCTATTAGGCTAAAATGTGACGTTATCCATCCATCTCCACTTTTTCCATTGAACCTACCAGCATAGCAAGCAAGTGATATGATTTATTTATTGTGCTTATTTAGGATTAAATAATAAAGAAAAAGACTCCTACGCAAGGCTCTAGAAACCCTGCTGCACCATTATTATGCGACACAGCCCCAGCCACAGGAACCTTTTGGCAGGAATTCAGCCCCAGAAACACCTTACAGAGCTGGGGAGCAGCCCCACTGCCCCAGCGTAGGGCGGAGATGCCCACGGGTGGGCATTTTTTTAATGTATTGAATTGATCCACTCTTACCGATCCCATGCAGCAAAGCGCTTCAGCATAGGCATGCCTGTGGGCATGTGCGGGCATTTACAGCCTGGCCAGGTTATTTATGGCCTTGGGAAGATGCTAACCCAGGCTGCTGCCACCATGCTTAGCATGGAGTGGAACTTTGATGTCTCATTGAATGTTGTGTGTAAGAGAAAGTGGACACCTTTAATTTTATCTGCCTGTCTATCTAGGTATAAAATTGTCAACAACACTTCTTTTTTTTTTTTTTTTTCATATGGTATTTTACTGCTGTTTGTCACAGCCAGCAAAATAACTGAACAGATAACTTATTCTCAAGTGAAATGAAATGGAAATAGCATCTGTCTACAAAAATCAATTTAGAAACTACCTGTATATTTTTGGGCTCAGACAATGGGTATTTCCAAAACCATGCCTTCTAAAACCCTCTGAGTGTAAAATGAAGAAGGAAAAAAAAAAATCCTGGTTGTGAGCTATCAGCCATCAATCAGAAAAACTCACTCAGACTCAGATGCATGAGCCAAAATGAACTTCAGCTTGAAATGGATGTGAGACAGGCTACGTTGTCTGATTTGCTTGGGTTACTTCATTATTAATCTCTTTGCTTCCATTTACTTTAATGATCATAGCCAAGAAAGACTCTTTTATGAAGACCACTTTTCTTTTTAAAGAACTACTTTAGGCAACAGCTGAAGCCCACTCTGCACTGTTTCTCCTCACGACCACAAGCAGCTTTGCTTGCAACTCGCTTTGTCCTGTCTCTGCAGCTGTTGCTCCAGCCCTGTCCCATGCTCCCTCCAAATAAAACTCCATCAGCAGAGTGGATTTTCCTAAATGAGAGACACCTAATTAGTAGCTAGTCATAGGCTTGCTGATCAGACAGATTTTCAGCCCTTTGTTTATTACCTGGCATATGCATCCGTAGCACATTTTTGCAAGTAAATATACACATTTCATTAAAAACTTCGTCTCCTCTGCTGCTTCCATTGCTTTGTTCTTGTAAGTATTCTTATTTATTCCCTCAGTCAAAAGAGAAAAAAAAAAATCACTTCCATTATTATTTTAATGTAATTTCAACTAGTTAACGAGTTATTCGCTGGTGTTATGTTTATAATCTGCGGCAGGTGCTCACAGCAATGGGGCGAAGCACCTTTCATCTCACAGCACATTACGGTCAGAACAGGCGCACAACAGGAGCATCGTGTGGTCTGACTGCGTGGGGGCATGGGCTGAGCTCCCACAGAAAGCTGAGGGAAATGCTCTGCCCAAAGTCACGCTGTAATGCTCCAGCAGGGCCAGGATTAGAACCCTGGAGCTTTTTGTTCCAGCCTCTCTTTCCAAATGCCATCAATACTTCTCTACAGAAACATTTTGAAGTCTTGCAGGGCTCTGATGCATGTAGAAATCTCAGTTAGATTGTACCACTATGTGTTCATAGTCTGCAAAATTCGGGATACATAAACACTGCAAGCATCTCTCCTCTGCGAGGCAGGGGGTACTTGTACTATGTTACATCTGCCATCAGATTTTGTAGTTTAAGTTTAGAAGTAATTCTTTTCTTTCTCTAACCTGGCAGCTCCCACTACCTTCCTTTCCTGTAACTGCAAAATTTGCTCGGCCCCTTAAGGATAAATGCAGAAGCAACATCTAATAAATCCCAGGCAGTGTCCAGAAAGCAAGGCCAGAGTTGTACAGCATGCAGTGCAGTGGCTGCTCTGCATAAAAGCCAACAAAATGAGTCAGGTGGCAATCCCCAGTAGCACAGGGACTGTCCTCAACAGCATGGTGCAGCTTACTGCAGCTTGCTGCTGCAATGGATAGAGGCATCCAGCCTCTTCCTCCAAGCCCTCTTCACCCAGTGAAGACCCTTGTTAGCCTTCCCAACATCAGCCACTTTGCCTCCTGAGGCATCAAAAAGCCTCTTTGCAGACAGCAGTGTGTATCCCCCTGCTGATCTTGTACTCAGGGTGCTCTGCTGCAAGAGCAATGGGAAGCAGCACGCGCTGTCCCCTCCGCACACAGGATCAGGGAAGGGAGGAACAGTAAGCTGCACTTCTGTCCAGTTGTATCACCCATTCAGAAAAGCTGAAAGAAATTGAGGGTGAAACAATGTTCCCAGAGACAGGAGCGTGACTTTCATTAAACAGCAGTATCTGGAGGCTGGAGTCTCGTGCACCCACTAAAGCCAGTGTAAAGGGGATAGCTCCAAGGTAACAGTGCCTGGTGCTGGGATAGCTGCAGCAGCCTTAACACGAGCTTTGCATTGGATCACGTGGCAGTTATAAACAGGCATATGGAGGTGTGGAAGGTTTTGGTAAATTCTAAATTATAAAGAAATTCAAGATCTGTTCAGGTTTTAATTATATCAGATATAAAGAACCAGATGAATGCTTTAGCTATTGTTTTTTTTTTTTTTTTTTTGGGGTGGGGGGTTGTTGTTTTTGTGTGTGTGTGTGGTTTTTGTTTTGGATCGTGGGTCTGGCAAAGCCTTGCAGTAGAGCCTTCTGCTCTGCTGCCTGCCTAGAATACTTCACATATACCGTAATGTGCATCTTACAGCATACGACTGACAAGCTCCCGGAAAGGGACCTGCTCGTTTAAGAACAGGCCATTACACACAAACATCAGGAGAAGCGGGAGGAAGAGAAATAGCTTGGTGTAAGTATTGCTAAGCACCATTCCCAACGAGGAAGGAAGCGCCTACAAGCCACCAGCTGAAACTGCAGCTCTACCATTTGGTGCTCAGTTTTGTAGGTTTTAACTGAGCATTAACATTCATTGCGTAATTGAGCACCTCGTTCACTTCATTAGCTGATGGCTGTCAAGGCACAAAGTGCTAGCCAGGTGCTAACTACAGTAATTGTTTGTTTCCTCCCCAGCACTTGGTGATTCCCATTGATGATGGCAACAGCAGAGGTTTGCTCCAGATGGGAATGATGAGCGCAGTGTCAGCAGGCACTGCACGCGGGGACACACAGCCACAACAGGGCCATCCTATATGTAGCCAGACCACCACTTCCCATTGCCTGGGCTGGGGCCTGTCCCAGCACCACAGTCAGCATGGAGAAGGCCATGTTTGCCTTTTGGAAATGCCAGTGCTGCAGATTGTGTTGGCCTCTCTCATTTCTTCCATTCTAACCACAGAGGCTAGGAGGAGCTGTGAAATCTGTGCCCTGCCCTTCTCCAGACCTGCTCAGTACAGCTCAGGGGCTCAAAGTGTTCAGCTGCAGAACGCTGGCTTTTTCAGCCATTTTGATGCCCTGGTGGCCAAAGTCCAGTGCTTGGCCATGTCCTGTTGCCACCGCAGGGCTGGTACCCACCCAGGCCCCCAACCACCACCACCACTACCAACAGCACAGCCTTTGCTCAAGGCGCTTGGGGACGGCACTGGATGAACCATCGCCACTGCAGGGAGCACCTGAAACATGCAGACCTTGGAATTTTCCTCCTGTCTTTATTTTTGTTGAACTTGGACGCTGACCCAAAGAGTGCTAATTAGCTGGATTCAAAACCAAGCTTAAAAAATGCTAATGAGTTTACTGATTATCAGGTATGAAAATAAGGTCAGTCAAAAACATATCAGTGCTTTAATTAAACCTCAGTGAACTTCAGAGAGCGAGATAGAATGACTACTAATGGCTCCTATTTTTGCTAAACTTCCCTTCTGTGGCCTGTTACTTCAAGGGAGGGACTGTCCCCGCTTGTCACACTTCCGTTCATGTAAATTGCCTGAGCGAGACCCGTACTCACTCACCTACAAAGCTCGGCAGGATGGAGGGAAGGCAGTCAGGCTGTTCCTTGTGCCCACAGACAGACCTACTTTTTATTCTAGGGCAAGCTATTGTCAGTCAGCAGCACATCTTTGATTTTTTTTTTGCTTCTGCACACTGATTTACTTTGCATACACAATGTCTCTCTCCACAAAGCTTACCTGTATTTTTGTCCAGGCTGCAACTAACATTACTGAACTGATATAAGTGTCTTTCTGTGGCAGGCAAACTGAAGGGCCTGGGAACTGCCAGACTGCAGCCCAGCTGCAAATGCCCAGAGGAGTGCAGAGAGAGGAAAAGAGGAAAGACAAGGAACAAGGGCTGGAGAGAATGACTTTTCCACTTTTCCTCCAAACCCCTTATTGTGTGGGGATGGTCCTTCTGGAACATCTCAAGTTGGAGACTGCATCTCAAACATTGCATGTTTATACATCTGGCTTCTGTGACTTCCTATGCCAATGCACAGGTTAGAATTACTTCCTCTTCCTTTTTTTTGTTTTTTTTTGTTTTTTTTTTTTTTTGTTTTTTGTTTTTTGTTTCCCTCTCCTAATACAGTAGCTCTGGCAGAAGATCAGGCAGCTCTGTGCTCTTTTCACGTGAAGGCCTACCTTCAACAGGCCACACAACAGGCAAGCACCTCTGCAGAACCAAGCCCTATTCTCAGATTTGCCACTGCAGTATCTCTGGATATTTCTAACTGACATTAGTTCTACCTCCTGCCTGTTGGTGAGTGTGTCCTTCATGATGACACATCAGTAATCTGCGAGTTGCCCACACTTGCAAAATAACCCAAACCATTGCTGCAAATGGCAAGCCGCAAGAGTGGGCTGAGACCACCAACTTCTAGGTCAGCAGTTAGGCACTGACATGTAAAGGTTGGTTCTACACAGTTTAGAGAGAGGACTCAGTCTTCTCCTTCTCTGGCCTCTGTGTAATCATCTACCCTGGGGTAAAACACTCATTTCAACCTGGTCGCATTCTCTAGTGACATTTTTTGAACAAGAAAATGTCAGTAACCAGCACAGGTTTGGGGAAAAGCCATGTATATATAGGCTATATATATATATGTATGTATAGATGAAAGGTTAGAACATTTTCATACATGTTAAGAAGTGAACTGAACTGAAGTAACTGCCCTGAAACCATGCATCATGCTGTTAGCCCGCTAGGGAAACATGCATTGAAGAGCTTTTTAAGAGCAGACCTTTTTTTTTCACACATTCAGCAAGCTAATCTGCAAGTGTATTAACAATATTGCATGTTAAACATGGAGCTATAATAACAAATTCGTAGCATAAAGGGTTTGAAGTGATAATTAATGTGCCAGAGCAAGAGGCTCTTCTCCAGCCTAAGTACCATGATGAACAAAAATAAAGGCAGGGCACCCAAAGGGATAGGGTTATAATGAAGAGTGGTTTTGCTCAAACATGTATCTACCTCCTTGGAAACTTGGTTTTCTCTCCCTCAGATCACACCAAAGAAAAGAACTACCTGCATGTTGAAGCTGCTGGAGCACCAAAAACTTGGGTGGATGCAGGCATAGAGGTGGGCTCGTCATGCCCTGCAGTGTGCACTGTGCCAGGCCAGCAGAGCAGGGGTGTTTTACTGCTGCTGGAGTGTTTTGCAGCACCTTTCCTGCAGCATCATCCTCGTGAGGCAATTCTCCTACAGCCCTACGGGGGGTGGATGCAGCCAAACCCCTGGCCCTGGGCACAGGGAGGCAGGAGCATACCCGAGGGGACAGGCTGCCCTTCACCATCCACAGAATGCAAGGCTGAGCTCTGAGAAAGAGTGCTTAGGTGTCTCAAATGGGCACCAAAAGTCAATGGAAACTTTTGACCTTCTCTGCTCTGTGCCTCACTTCCTTGTCTGTGCAGCGGGGCTGGCGTTTCCTCCTCTCGCAGGAGCGTGAAGCACGTCCATGGGCTCTGCAGGGCCTGTGCGTGGTGTGGAGGGGGCCCAGAATGCCGAGGAGTAGGCACGGTGAGCATGGCAGCAGCCAGGCCCTTGCTATGCAAGGTCTGTGACTGCTTGTGGAGCGAGAGGGATGACAAGAAATGCTAAGTGACTGCATACAGCTTGCGTGAAGCAATGGTCCTGTGACTGGTGGTGATGCAAACGCAGACTGACGCACGTAGCAAAGCCAAAGTGCAGTCTTACAAGAATGGAAAAAAGAGGCATTTAAGCCCTTCAGTTTGCTACTCTGATGTTTCCTTACCATGATTTTTTGCCCCCCCNNNNCCCCCCCCCCCCCCCCTTTTTTTTCCCAGATACTTTATCATACATAAATGGGTGTTGATGTCTTCAGGGCAAAGGAAGCCTCCAGTATCCATCACATCTCCATATCCATCCCAGCACCACAGACAGCAGACTCCCTTTGCAGTTCCTGTATGCAATCCATGATGACTGCAAGAATTATTTTAGAAACAAAGATCTTGTGCAATCACAGGATGTGAGACCCCATTCCTTGGTAACTTAACTCATGGAAAATTACCTTTCTTATTAAAGAACTTTTCCTTGTTTTTGTTTTGATCTTGCCTAGCTTCTCTTCTCTTTGTCAGCTGAATCAAAGGGTATTAGATCTCCTGGCAGCTGTAATAGCTGAACATACATGGGGTAACCTTCCTACAGCACGGGACCAAGCCTGTGAAGTATTAAGTGCCTTCAAGGTCCACTAAAATCAATGGGATTGAAGATTGCCATATCCTTGAAGGGCTAGACCCCAAGGGATTGGTTCTTCTGGGATTTACTGATTCTGAAGACGGCAAAATAAAATATTTAAAGCAGTCTGACATGCATAGGCTAAATTCTTTTCTTTTCTTTTGTGCTGAAACATAATTTTTTTAATATGCCCTGAGCATGCTGTGAAAGCAGTCTTCCTACATGTTTCCTTAGTGAGGAGTGTTTGCTGTCTGGGTTAATCAGTCACAAACACTGTGACTGATATGGCTCCAAAGCAGAAGGAAAGTTTAAGTTCTACAATATACCATAAAAAAAAAAAAATAGATAGAATTGTTTGTGGAAGAAAAGTCTGTTGGGTACCTATGATGGAAAGGGTTACTGCTATAGGGACATACATCAGCAGTATGTACTTTATATTCTTAGTTCATTGGTTTCTACAGCATTTTTGTTCACAGTAATGTGAGGCAGTTTAATATGGGAACCTGAACACCGTTGGACTGATAAGCTTTCATACTGACTGGCAAAAGTAATTTTCAGTAATCTTTGAGGGGAAAAATTGCATTTAGTGGGGAAAAAAAAAGAAAAAAAAATGCTAAGCCATTCGTGCATCCTATTTTATTGAGTGTGCAAGTAATAGACTATGCAGAAATTGAACTTTTGATCCATTAGGCTGTGCATAAGGAAAAACTGCTGCTGAGCTACTGTGAGAAAGTTAGTCCTCCAAGTAGAAAATTTTCACAGTATTTTTCCAAAATGTTTTTGAAAATTAGACGCCAGTATCACCATTGAAATGCAAATTTCCATCAAGAAGCTGGGACCAAGAGGCAATGAAACCAAGATTCCTCCTGTGAGAAGTGACTTTGCAGGGTCAAGTCTGGAGACCAAGAGACACACATGAACCTCACACTGTATCTCACAGCCCTGAGCCTGTGGGAGAAGATGGATGGCAAAGAATCCCATGCAAACCATGCCACATCACCTTGCCTGCATCCCCATGCAATCAGAACCTCCTTCCTGGACTTCGGGGTCCTCTTTGGCATCTCCCTACATCACACAGGGCGCAGAAACCCAGCCCAGAGGCAAGGCTGAAGCCACGTAGGACTTCTGGCTATTATTCTTGGCACTTGTGTCTACATGCTTCAGACTCCTGAGCCCAGTATTGCAACTGTAATAACAGCAATACCTGAACCTCTTTAAAAACTAGCGAGGGCAGGAGATGTGGAGCAAAGTGAAGGAAGGAGCAGTCAAACAAACCTGGAGGTAGCTGGGGGCAAAGGAGGCTGTGCTGGTGCATCCCAGGAGCATCCCAGAGGGGCTGTGGCTCTCCAGGAGAAACCATGCAGGATGTCAGAGGTGTGAGCTACAGCAATAGAGCTTACATCTAATGTACCAAGCATGATCCTGAAACAGAAAGGGATCTGGAACACGTGGAAAGCTCTGGCTTTGCATGTCTGAAATAAGTCATTATTTAGGCTTTCCAGCTCCCAATCTGTCAGAATTGTGCTCAAAGAAAACCTTTGCACTAATCCTCCTCCTCGATCATTATGCAATATTGCTTAGGGTAAAGGAAGTTTCCTTGCTCTCTTCTAAATATACATTTCTGCGGTTAGAAAATTAGAGAAATGACACGGCCGACCTTCCTAAATGTGAAGGGCTCGTTTGGGGAAGCATACAACTCATCTACTGCAGCAGACCCTTATCACTTTGTGGTAGGCAATTGCAAAACGCCTTTCTTAGCCAGAGTCACGTTGGGTTTAATTTGAGTTAGACAAGGGAACCACAAAAAGGGCTTGTGGGCAGCTGTGCTGCTAAAAGCATGGGGCCCGCCAATGGAGCGCCGTTGGTTAAAGCAGTAATTTGTCAAGGCAAAAGGAGTTGAGTAGCCTGCAACGAGAATGTCACGTGCAGTTTTTCAGACACGAGGCTTTGCACAGAAGATGAAGAAAACACTCAGTGACCATTTTAAGCTCTGCAACCACTCCCAGTACAGCAGGAGTTAATGCTGTGTCAGACTTTCCATGAATGCCTCTGTTTTTTGCAGGGGCTGTAAAAATGTGCTCGAGGCAAAAACTTGTGATTCAGTGGCTCAGCTGAAGAGTTAACTTTTCTTTTAATATGCATCCATTTGCAGAATAGTGATTTATAATAATTTTTGTACAGATCTATATATAGTCCTGGTGTTGTGGAACAGAGAGCTAGGGAGGGAGGGGATGAGAAGCCTCGTGTCCAGCTGCCTGGTGTTGTTGTTAGACAGAGCCCAGGGTCTCTGAGCAACTGTGAAGAGGGACTGAGCATCCAAAGGACCATTGACACTGCTACTCAGTTAAAGAGGCCAACCCACGCCTGTTTTGTGACATATACGGCAGGTGGCATAGAGCTTGCATGAGGAACCACGGCGTGCCCTCCTCTTGCCCTGGAGAGCATCCCACTTGATTATACTCCATGTTTGATGTCTTCATACCTGTAGGAAAGGGTCAATGAATGGCTAAATGTACTTCCTCAACTGATCTTTGGCTAATCCCCGGCTTCCCGTACAGCCCATCTGGGCCACAGGCAGCCTGGGATGCCTCAAGCACTTTGGTGTGTTTTAGTATCGTTTCCTCCATAAGACAACATCGTCTTCTACAACAGCTCCACTAACTACTGCAGCCAAGTGCCAGCAACCAGGCAGGTTCACAAGAACACAGTATTGCCACTCTCCTCCCTGTCCATATCTTAGAAGTTAAAGCTTATGTCCTTTTCCTAAATAACACATTAGCCCACCCTGTTCCATATCATCTGGAGTTATTTTCCTTACAATATTTTCCATACAAAGAAAAATAGAGTTATTTTTATTCATTTTCAGAAAAGGTTTCCTTTTTTCTTTGCTCTTTCAAGAAAATAGGCTCCTAGTAGGCATTTATCATGATAGCTAAATTAGCCAGTACCTTTAATATTTGCAGCATAGAAAACCACTTCATCAGCTGCACATTTTGAGCTTACTGGAGAAGACTTTTAAGAAAGAATGAGAATGAAACTAAGAATAACCATTTATTTCCCCCTGTCCCTTCAAGGCACTGAAGTTCAAGGTATTTATTTCTTTCCTTGTACACTGAGAAGTCTGTGATGGTGGTTAATTGAGCGCTAAAACCCTATGTGACTGCAGTTTCGCTAAGATGCTGTTATTTTTTTACTTCCAATCCTAAACTGCTGAGGCAAAATGGGGCAGAAGTGACTTGGGTGATGGGAGAGATGATTCTGTACTGAACAAAGCAGCTTTCTTGTAAAAACACGAGTATGACTGTATAGCCTGTCTCCTACGTGATCGATGTGCATTACAGCTAGGTACTAGAATTATTCAATATACAGCTGGGAGAGAACCCACCCTGTAAGGGCACTGTGCTAAGCTACCATAAAGAGGTGTGCGCTGACTTTCTTAGGTAGATATTGCCCTGAGGAAGAGCGGGAAGGTGCCTCTGTTGCTCCTCAGCTTTTGCCTTTCCTCCCAGATACATTGCTTCAGCAGCACAAAACACTTTCGACCCAGAGACAGGTATTATTGGATGTCTGTTCTGGTGCCCATAAACTGGTCATGATAAATGACGGCCACACATTTGCACCTTTCTATTTCAGGAAAGAGGATAGAAAAGATGAAGTTCTGAAGGGTATAAAGTTCTTGTCATCTAAATGTGACCTCCACCCTCCAAGTTGCTGCCCATAAGTACTCATCCGCCTCTTCCCACTGCCAGAACACTTGTGCTATCCTTCCAGTGAAACTCATTTAGCTGCCTCAGACTGGAGAAATTTCCCCCAATGCCTCTCTCCTCAAAAATCCATCTTCTCTTACTAGCTGACTCCAAAATTGTAATACCCCATTGGTGAACCAGTCATACCAATATTTGTTTCCATGTTGTACACTGCTCTGACATCCCCACCTTTTCTCTTTAGTACCTGGCTTCAAAAGCCACTTTCAGCAGGGTAACTCAGGAGACCCGTGTTTGTTTTCCAACCCTAACAGACATCCTGTATGCTCCCGGATCATGCAGCCACTCTCAGCCTCCTCCAGTTTACAACAACATAAGACATGCTTTGTTGCACTTTCCCTGGTGCATTGCAACCTCCCTCTCCTTGCTACTCTTCACTACCTGTCCGTCTCTCCTTTGTAATTTGACTTCCCTGCCCCCAATAAACTGCAAGGATTTGGGCTTCCTGAAGCTCAACTATAAGCTGAGATTTAAATAAATATTTAAAAATTGATAATGGTTTAGTATATGGCTAAGCAAAAGAACTTTTGTTTCTCAGCACATTTGTGTGAGCTGTTTTTGGTTTCAGTTCACATGGGTACTTTCATCTCCTGAGTTTCTCTCTGACTTTCAGGTTTCTGCCTTTTTTTTTCCACCTGAAGACAAA
>VXAV01011217.1:64702-185668 GCA_013399715.1 Alectura lathami | reverse complement strand
AAAAAGGGGGGGGGGAGAAAAAAGCCCCACAATTTTATTTAAAATTAAAAAACAAAAACAAAACCTTTAATTCTAGAATTGGACCTTTTCTAACTTTACAGTTGCTTGTTTGTTCAATAGTCAACATCCTGATACTAGGCTGTTCCTGTTAAAAGTAGTTATGCTCAGAGTATAAGAATGCTAGTTCACATACCTGCTTGACATCAAACACCTTTGCTTATGACTAAAAGCAGAACATGGACAAAAACAAAAGCAGCAAAATTCATCCTCAAAATGAAACAATTGCAAGGGTGCAAGGGAGGGTTCATAACTTTGTGCTGAGGTACCTTGGATGTAGGCCTTCCCAGCACAGGAAGGACATGGGCCTATTGGAGCAAGTCCAGAGAAGGCCATGAAGATGATCAGAGGGCTGGAGGGGGCTTTAGACAGCCTGCTCTGGTGGAGGCGCCCCTGCCCATGGCAGTGGAGGTGGAACTGAATGGTTTTTAAGGTCTCTTCCAACCCAAACCATTCTGTGATTCCACAGACTAGATTTCATTATCCTAATGAGCAGAGAGCTGACATCAATATAGAGATCTATATTCAAGATCCATTTGGCACAACCATTGTCTTTGGTATGGTTTCATTTTATTTTGATCTTGTACCAGTGTTTAGTATGGCTCCTACTGTTCTGCACATAGTTAGGTGTAGGTGAAAATTGTGAAGCATAATTAATTGCCCATTAATGAGTTTTTGCAAAGAATTAGATTCTAAATGCTAATCTATGCTTCAGAAAGAATGCCAAATGATATCCACACTGCTTACCTGCTTCTCCCTGATTTCTGTTTAGCAGACGAGATTGGAAGAATTTGGCTTTAATGTTAATTAATGCCTTCAATTAGAGCTTACAACATATATTAAGCCCTGGCCATTTCAATTTCATGATGAACCCATACATAAAATTTGCTGAATCTATAGCTAGTGGGAACAAGCTCTATAAGCTAAATTTTCTTTTTATTTTTTTCCAGCCTTAAATCAACCTGTTCCCAGAACTGAGTCTTCTCAACCTTCATATCTACATTTGCCTATCTTTTTTTTCCGACCAACAAAGCAACGAAAACAGCAACCCAAATGAACTGGCAAACAATCCTTTATTTAACAGAGGTGTGAAACCGCGGAAGGAAAGGGACAGAAGCATAGCTGAGTGGAGAGAATGTACCAGTCCTCATCCTCTCCCTCTCCCTCTTGCTGTTTCCTTCAGCACAATGACAGCAGTGGGACCTGCCCTTTTGAAGACTAGTCTGTAGAACACAGAAGTTAACAAACATCACCTACTTTCTGCCCCAGAAAATATTTCCTTTCTGAAAACAACCAGATAAAGGAAAATCCAATAATGCTTTAATGAATCTCAGTTCCTTTCCCTAAGCTGGTGCTTATTAGGAGGGCTGCTTTTTACTTTTTGTTTGTTTTTCTTTTGCTTAATCAAATCAGAAAACTGTGATGTCAGAGTTCTTGACCCTTAGCCGTACATGATCCCTTGTTACCCTTGGGTATTTTATCCCAGGACTGGCCAGTTCTGGTTGTGATGGGTGGCTCTGGACACACCAGTCCACCGCAAAAGCAGCATTAGACCTGCACATTCCCACAGATGCTGCAGGGGCAGTTTTGCAGATCTCAGCCCTGCTCACACTCCCTGGAACAGAGCATAGGGCTGAGTTTTGTGGAGGGTCCCCATTAAAAGATGCCATTGCTTATTTCTAGTCTACTGTGTGAGAAATGCAGAGCAGCACCCAAGGCCACCACCCTGACAGAGCTACCTCTGCAAATGAAACTTTGTGCTTCACAGGCTTCGCTCCAGGGTGTACCCAAAGACAGCAAGGAGACATCCAAACTGGACCCAGTGCTTCTGCCAGCACCTTCTTTTTGTCCAAAGGATGTTCCTGTGCCTGCTTGTTGAGGCACTCTGTGCACGTGTCCAGCACGTCCAGCACTGCTACCCCGGGCTCTCCTTGCAGGCACTTCACTTCACTGTGTGCTGGCTGGGACCTGACACTCTGAGCATCTAAACCTATCGGAAGAGCATTTCGCCAAATTATTTATTTTGCCTGTGTTTTGTTTGGCTCTCCTCCCCAGCAAGATCACAGATAAAGCATATTTACTGGTTGCTGCTTGCCCCGGCCAGCTGAGGAGCAGGACTGGAGCGAAACCAGCTGTTTCTGAGCAGCGTGCATGGCTTGTGCTCATTCTCAATTCCCAGCGAGCAGGATCCTTCAGCGGTGATGGAGTAGCTCGGAGTTTCAGTCTATCTGTCACTGCTCGACTGTTTTACTGTGCACACAATGCACTGATGGGCGACATCACTCAACTGCAACAAGTCCAGCTACAAAAGCAAGTAGCAGCAATTTGTAGCCTCAATGCAGCCATTTAATCATTCCCAACACTTCCCTGGTTGCCACTCTGGATAAACTAACCTGAGAATTAAGAGCAAATATTTGACTTCCCCCCCCTCTATAATTTTAGCAGTCCTGTTTAGACAGTATGGTACTTAACAGGAGACCTTTGCCCCTTAGTTAAAAGCTGTGACCAGGAAATCCCACCTCCTCTTAATGAGCTTTTTTGTTCAGCTTACAGGGAGGGATTTGCACTCCACTCTTGCACTACAAATGCTTTGTCTGCTTGGCTTTTTTATTCAGCTGATGAATAAAAAAAGCAAACGCCAAACTTTACACATGTTTCAGTCTCCATTAAGACAACAAAGAGCTCCAAATGCATGTCCTAGCAACGGCAACAATTTTTTAAAAAGAATGAGAAGAAAGAAAACATGGTCATTTAAGTTGTGATACTTTCCGTAGCTGTTCCTTAATGCTTGTCAAAACAGCAATACACTTTTGAATATCAAAATACATACCTATGGGTAAAAGGACAGACAGTGGTTTGGGAATCAATATTATGCTCTTTCTACTGTGAAACAATCATGCAAGCAGCCCAAGCAATGGCCTTTGTCAAAGTTTTTACTTGCTTGTGTGTTTTGGCCACATGCTGAGACCTCTTGTACTCCAGTGCCCTTGAAAGTGTTCCCCCCCCCCCTTTTTTTTTTCTCCCTGTGTGCCTCAGAGAGTTCTTGGCTTTCTCTAATCTCTTGTCCTTTCCTTCTGCTCACCACGTACACCTAACAAAGATAGACTGCAGACACGAGCATCAAGTTATGAACGGATGAAACACAGAGGACTAAACACAGTCACAAAAGCGCCGATTCTGCGGGAATCTCAAGATTATTCGAAACAGAGGGAACAAAACATACTCCAGCAGAGAAAGGAACAGAAAGCCTGGCCATCCAGGGAGCAAGACTAAACCCTGGCATGCCCCTCTGTGTGCAGAAGTCAGGCAGAGAGGGTTCTCCACCCCATCACTCAGCCCGCAGGCTGGCTGGGTGTTGCTGCCTGGCTAGGCTGGTGGAAATTAAACTGGCAGTGTGGGGAGGATGCATATCATTGAGTATATTAAGCAAAATTCTGTGGCAGGAGAAGGGTAAAGGACCTTTTTGGTGCTACACTGTGTTCTGTCTGTGCAGAAGTTGGCAAAGCAGAGAAATCAGACATTTGGGAAATTCATCATTGCAATAACTAATGTCATTGCAGTAATTCCCAAGCCTTTGGGGCTAGTTAGCTCTTACAGGCTGCCAAGTGTCCCTAGGATTTGCATCATCACAGGTGATCCCTACCAAATCAGTGCCAATGGGGTTACTGGCAGGTTCCCACCCTGCTCAGGTGCAGGTGGGATGTAAGGGAAGTCTTGGCCAAAGCCAGCATATTGCGGCCGCATGCAGGGTCACCCGCAGCACCCTGTGCCCATAGATAGCCCAGAAAAAGTGGATGTCTCATCAGGTGGGACCAATCCAATGCACCCAGACCATGGTTTATTCTTAAATGTGATGGACTAACCCGCTAAAAAGGAAACTGTTTTAGAAAAGTACAAGGTAGGATCAATATAATTTCATTAGAGGTGCCACATGTGCCTGGATGGCAGATGGCAGGTGCTCTAGAGAAGGGCTCGTCTGTATGTTTTAGGTAGCAACACTACTGTTCCCAGATGTGTTCTCCTAAAATTATTTCAGATTCAAAATTAGCTTTTCTAGTTGCATTCCCTGCATTGCCAAGCCAGACCTTCAGAGATGTGTCTAATGTAACCGACCTGACGTTAAAATAAACATTATCCAGAGGATTTTAGAATGCTCAACATCAGCGTCTTTGTATAAAGCAAAAAATCAAGAAATTGTTTCTCCACTGTGGCTAGAAAGACCTGGATAAAAGCCTACCATTTATTCTAATGAGCTGCAGGTGTAATTTCAGGGTCCTGAACAGTATTTGCTGTGTGTACAATCAGCACTGCTAAAGAGGGAAAGCTTCAGCAAGGAAGGAAATACATTTCAGTGACAGAGGTTCCCCACCACCACCTTTTGCTTTGTTTCCTAACCCATGGCTGTTTGCAGCTGCCAAAATCTTTGAACTTCTCATGGGAGAAGGACATGGCTTCAGCAGGAGCTGGGAGGTGTCACAGGAGCGCTTTGCATGTCCTTGTACTATCAGTCTCCAGAGACTCTCCCTGTCACCTTCAGGCTGCAGAAAATCATTGACCTCAGGCTAAATCCAAAAGAGAAAAAAAAAAAAAAAAGACTAAAAGCCTAAGAGGCTCAGCGCTATGCATTGTCATGTCTAGCTTTTACTCCCTGAAATCAGAAGCTGGAGCCAAGCCCCTAGGCTCACACACAGTGCTTTGGGGTGGCTGGCTCAGAAACGCTGAAGACTGCATTTCCTTATGCATTTTGCTTGTAGCTGGTTGGGCTGGACCTCTTCAGCTCAGGCTTCATATCCCCAGCCACCACCTCCAGATGGGGACCTACAGTAGTGCCTTCAAAGCCTGCCAAAAAGAAGCAGTTCCCTTGCTTTCCCATGACAGCCTAACGATGACAGAAATCACCCAGCATGGGTTGCTGGGTTTGGTATTTTTTCTGCTACCGGGCAGAAAATAATGTGCCTCTTATTGGAGAAGAATTTGATTTAAAAGAGGAAGGATTTAGAATTCACACTGTAATCGGACCTACATCTCCCCTGCCAAATGCTCCAGACACTGGGATTAGCTTTATACTGCTCACATTTTACTACCTCATGAATCTTTCGTGCTATCTGGACAGTGCTAAATCTCACTGATACGGGTTGGATGTTGCTCCCACCCCATAAGATCCTGCAGTTTTGTCAGGGAGTCCTGTAGCCAGGTGTAGAGAATGAAAAAGGAGGATCCAACCCCATTCTTCTGTTTCAAATGAAAATGCAGACTTCCATTGCATTTCTACCAGGAGCCCAATCATGGTCACCGAGAAGATGTCAGCCGGTGTTTCTGTATTTTGTGTGCGTGTGGCTGGAGGATAAGCAGACCTTAAGCTTCCCAGCGCCTCCCAGAATCCCAGCACTTTGTGTAGAGGCAGAGCTGAGACTGTCCCAGAAGCTAAAACTCAAAGCCTGCCTCAGCTGCCTTCATATCCAAACATATTCAACATTTTTTATGCCATGTACATTTTGCTATTGTCTTTCCCCCACAAAGAAGAAACATTTATGGGCCAATGTAGTTTCAGGACAAATATCCCAGGAATGTGAACAGAATAGGAACAGCAACTATTTTACGACCTACTGTGGTTGCAGATCATGAGTTCTTCCTGCTCTAGCCATTGATGGTCTTCAGAAACATAAGGAGGAAAATGGGTGGTCACCCAGAGCTTGCTCGGCTTTGTCTCACCTGAGATACTACAGCAGCCAAACACTTTTCCGAGTCTGCATCTAAAAGATGAAGGCTTCTAAAAGTTTGTAGCTCCACTAGACCTCACATAATATTTTCAGAACCTCTCAATTAGAAACGCTTTCTCACATACCTACTTTCACAAAATCACCAGAGTCCGCATCTCTGGCAGAAAGTTTTGTAATGAATTTTTTTTTAATATAGTTTCAGCTGTAAACAGCAGAAAACGCCCTTCAGGCACTTCACTAGACCTTTTATCCGTACGCAGGAAAAAGAATTGATTGATTTTGAAGTTAAACGTTGGCATCTGCTGTTATTCAAAACCAGGACCTTGGATACACTCATCCGCCATGCTTTCAGCTCAGCCACCAGTGTGCTGCAAATGAAGACAAGCTGTTGTCAAATGAGAAATGCAAAATAGTCAATCTGTTTGTCTGTTTAATGTAACTGGGAACATAAGCTGCTAAAAATGCTACCATTCTGCACTGTCAGATGGGAGACACTCTCCAACAAACGAAAGCCTAATGACCCATTTTACTCAGGCGCTCTGGAGTTCCTCCTAATGGTATTTTCCATATGCACTTCAACATGCTTTTAACTGAAACTGCAAATGGTACTATTTTCTATCTAACACAAGCGTGTAATCTGTGTAGCGTATTTTTTTTTCCTCTGGCACCATGAAGGAATGCTGATGTTCAAGGCGTCTTGAAACAGTGAGCATATTGCTCAAGCATCTGATGCTCATCTTCTCTTTACACCTGTCATTGTACAGTATTAAAGGAAAAAAATCAAGTCATTAACCATGATAGATATGCTTTTAATAAGAAAGTGTTGCGCCTCACCAGGCAGATAAATAGCAAGTCTTAAGATATCTTCAGAGCCCGAGCATACAATTACAGAATAAAGTTAAATATGCTGGGGACTCTTCAAAGACTGCTATAACTTGTAAAGGCTAGGTCTCTATCAATTACCCAAGCTGCACTTCTTCAAGAATTTTCTAGCATTAAAATTGCTAATTTGACTTTTCCTCTGAAAGTTCCTCATTCCCTACAGATAATTATGTGTGAAATGTTGCCTAAACGAAATGGTGATTTGGCCAAGAAAACAAGTGGGCTCCATTTTCAAACAAAAAAAAAATAGTGAAAAATAATGGTAGGATTACCAGGGAGCAGTGAAAGGAAACTCTGGACTTCTTGGTCATTTTATTAAGTATTCATGGGGTTTCTGCTGTGGAAATTTCATGGGCCTGATGTCAAAACCCACAGAATTAGATTTTTTGTAGCGTTTTTTTTTTTTTTTTTCCCAAAAAGCTATAGGATTTAGGATGTCTTCAGAGGCAGCATAGTATGAACCAGCCGGTGCCAGTTTTGCTTTCTCCCTGGAAAACATGACAGCCCCACTGCCTGTTGTTACGCTCACAGGATGTACTCCTTTAAGCCACTCACAGTCTTAGCCCTGGATCTCTCTCCACCCCTGATGTTACCCTACTGATATCTTTGTTAATTCTCATACAAGAAATGCTCAGTCCAGAGCTGCAGGCTTTTGGAGATGCTGTGCTGTGCAGTTCCACAAGGGTCCCCCGCCCTTAGGGTGCTGCCAGCATCGATTAGCAACCCCAAACCAGTGTGGAACATCTCCGGGCATTCCCAGTACCTCTACAGAAAATAAGATCCCACTCATACAGATTCCTTTACACAGCCCCAGATACCCAGTATTAATATTAATTTTAATTTATTTCCATAAGGTTGTTTGCAGCCTAACGTGCTGCTGGTGGAAGCCGAGGGTGCAAGGTGAAGGGAGCAATGTGTCCACAAAGGGTCTGGCTGGGGAGATGCTGGAGGTGACACCTGGCCTGCAGTTGTCACTGGTGGGCCAAAAAACAGAGAACATAAAGGCAATAATTACAGCTTAAAATGTTAGGGACTAGCAGCCTGTGACAGTGTGTCAGTGCCTGGGATTTTTTGCTCAGGAGAGAGAGTGAGAGCAGAGAAGAAGCAGGTGCAAAAGTGAAAGATAAAGGAGAGAGTATTTAATGCAGAGGGTTAATGCAGTGGCCAGTCATCTCCAGGATTATAAAGAAATTTAATATGATCTTGGAATTATCTACTCAGTAACCAAGCAGATATTAGTGTATCCCAAAAAACAGTTTTGCTTTATTGAAAGAGGACTGGTGCCTAAGAGAGAGATTTCAGGCAAGGAGAGAAAAAAAAGTGCTCCTCTTTTCTTGCTAAATGCCTCCCTTCGCAGTACAAATTAAAAACAAAAACAAAAAAAACCTACAACTAAACCCACCGTAAAACCAAACTCGAGCCTTTCCATCACAGATCAAAAGTCAGGCAAGTAGTGTTGCATTGCAGCTGCCTGAATTATACTTGGCCTCTGAATAATAAATAGGGAATTTCTCAAACCACAGGCTCATTAATGAGCACTAATTCAGAACTGATGGCACAATGTTCAGTAACTTAAGCAATGTAGACAATGAAGGTTCTCAACTCTGGTACAAAGAGTGACCTACAGAATCTTGCAGAATGAGTAATTACTGCTAATATCCATTTCAGCTTCTATTAGAACATCCAATAAAACAAGGTCATGACAACAGGCAAGGATCACATCCCAGCAAGCATCGCAGTGGGGAGAGACAGAGTCACCCTGGAGCAGGTGGACGCTTCCTATTAGCTGGGCTCCTCGATGAATAAGGGCTCTGACAGCTCCCTGGAGAACTGCAGGCATGCAGCGGCTCAGGGAGTATGGGATGGTTTTCAAGAGCACAAAGGTTAGGCTGGGATGGGCTCTGGTTTGACCCATAATGAACAAAGGCTCTGAGGACAGACCATGCACTACTGGCTTTGTGTTTTAGCCTTTAGTTTGGTATTAACATATGGTGGGAATGATTCAGTAGTCTAATAACTGAGGATGGACGCAGGACAAGTTGTAACAGAGGGAAAAGTTGACAGATAGGAAAGGGACAGCAACGGTTGCCTGCAGTGTGAAAAATAACTGAGTGAACAGCAGCAGCGCAGAATGAACTGCCTGGAGAGTTTTCTACTTCGTACAGATGAGCTTTATTATTTCCTAAGAGAGGAGGGAGAATATGGTCAAGAGAGGAAATAAAGAAATTATCTGCAATTTTTTTTTGTGCAGTAAGTAGGTAGGTGGCTGGTTGTTAAAACAGTCCCTGATAATACTCACAGGACCTCCTGGTGCTTTTAAAAAACTGAAGGAAGACTGGTTTTCTTCCCCTCAAATGCACTAACATTTCATTCTTGAACACGGGCAGTTTTTCAGTGATACCATTTGACTTCAAAATAACAACAACATTCAGACAACATTGGGCTATTCGATGTGATCCCCCTCTGAAACAATTCATAGTCTGAAAACTGTTTGTCGCAATCATCCAGGCAATACTGAGAAGCCCAGAGAGGTTTGCAACTAAAGTTAATTGCCTAACAAACACAATTCCCAACAAATAGTTTGACAAACTCCAAACATCAAATGTACTGGCTAAATCTTTGGCTCTCAAGAGGGTTCATTGTGCAGCTGGAGCAGTGCAACTTGGCCATGATGTGGAAGGAGAATCACCCCAGCTCTGGGGAATGGTCCGATGGCAAAAGCTGCTCCAGAAGCTCATCGGCATGGCTGCAGACAGCCAGGAAAAGGTCAGCATGGCTCTGAAGCGCCGTTGTGGCTCTTGAAGATATGAGATAAAAATGTAGATATCACTGAGGCCAGCCTATCCCTTCCCTTGGAGTTCTGCAGTCCTGCTCCATGCACTGGGCAGCTACAGAGAGGTCTCATGGAGAGGCCAGGATACTGCATGCACCTGTCTGGCTTGGACCCCACGGGAACATCAAGGCCTGTGATAAAATAGGAGAAAAGGGTCTATTTCCCCAAAGAATTACGAGTCACAAATCCCCCAAAGGGACGTGAGAAAGTGTATATTTTTTCATAAAAACCCGAACAAAGAAGAGTCTTTATTATTTTTTTTTTTTTACATGTACCTACCACCTTTTTCCTAAAGGGTACTCAGCGAGCAGAGCAGGGGTTTAGACACAAGGTTTGGTTTCCCTAGAGGACTGATAAAATGATGGATTTTGATAGCCATAATGTTGTTTTGGTACCTAAGTCCCCGCGGTAAGGCCAGACTAAGAGCTTCAAGCACTACATAAACCCCAGTGTCAGAATCCACCTAAAGGATGCATTCCTATGTACATACTTGTGCCCCAGGTCCCTCAGACACCAGTCTTCACCCAAATATCCTTCCAATTCTACATTTTTGTGTGTGTGTGTGTGTGTTATACTATCCAGTAATGTCTTCTTCTCTCTGTTAAAATGTGCTGATAGATATTCCTTTTCTGTTTAAGTTTAAGGGACCTTGGTGAATACTTTAAGGTTTACAGCTCCAATGATTGTTTAGTAAGTAAACCTCTTCTCCTCCAGATTTTGGTAACACACTACATAGTTAAAATATTTTATTTGGATTCATACCTCATTTTAAAGTGTTGCTCATAATACCTGACAGGAGCTGAACTTTTGTTAGCTATTTGTGCTTCTTTTCCCTTCTTCTGGAGGAAAACAAGACGTCGAACATAGCTTCTGACACATCAAGCATGACTACTGGGAAATTAAAACAAATGCTGGTACAACTCACAGGGGAAAATGAACTTAAAGTTTGTTTATAAATTTGTTCCCAGCTCCAAATGCATGTCATAAATTAATAGGTCATCAACCCACTGTATTTAGCTGGCAGCAAGTAATTTTCTCTGAAGATATTACACAGAATATAGCCAGAGTAGCAAATTGGCTTAAAGTGAAGCATTTTGAGTACTTTGTTAAATTCGTAGCAGACAACGTCAAGCTCCAACAAAATGGAAAATCTTTGCTGTCTCTGTACTTAACTCCAAGGATTTAAAAAACTGACTAATAATGCAAATACCCAAAGGTTAATAGCCTGGTGCCACAGCTTGAGCGGGCGCCTAGCTTCCAGGAGCTCTGTCACGTTGTATTCGGACAGCTGGGATGCTCGGAGCGCCGTCAGTGCAGGCACATTCAGAGAGGAAAACAGCTTTCAAGGAAATTAGAAGCACAGCCTTTCAGCCTTGTTTGGGCTGGTTTCTGCAGAGGAGGCCAAGCTGTTAAAAGGTGACAAAATACTCTGCAGTCCCAACTCCAAAGCCATGTCAAATAACTCAGAAAATCATGTATTTGGGCAGGTGGGAAGTGGCAGAGTGTGGACAGGCTGGAGCAGAGTTGTCACAAATGCTGACTCTCACATTGGGAAATTTTAATATCCCCCCACTACAAACATATCCATACGCAGTGCAACCCAGGGCAACGTAACATTTGGAGAATACCAAGATATTGTGCTAGAAACAAGCACTTTTCTCTAGTTTCTAGAGTCCTGTGTTCTTCAGACCAGAAAGTGCACCCCACTGGTGAGGTACAACCTTCAGCCCTAGAAGCCCCTTCCCAAGATGATGCCAGGGCAAATTTCTGAGGGAATGAAGCAAGGCACGGCCTAGGGTGCTGCTGGTTTAGATCTAAAGAACAATCCTCCCCAAGCCCCCACACAGCCCAAATAACAACTTCTTTTAAGGTGTATGGAGGACAGCAGGACAGAACAGCTCCAGGGTTGGGTGGGAGGACGGGGAGCCCCACTTGTGCTAGGCTGCACTGCCAGCCTTTTGTTTTCCACATCAAACCCCACCATGTAACATATGTGTATATATGTACACATGCTTCAAAACTTCTTCAGAGATGGGACAAGGCAATATTATTCTTGAGAAAATGCAGATCCTAACTTCGTCTCCCAAAAGGAAAATTATGGACTTGAGCAATTCCTGGTAGTTATCCAAACAGCCTTGTCAAATTATTTAAATACCGCATTGTGATATTATTGAAGTTGGTACCAAGTTACTCTTGGCAGAAGGGAACGCTCGCTGGCAGGTGCTGAGTAGATGAGCTGTTCCTGCTTCAGCTCTGTGTCAGCAGCATGCTGGCGGCTGCAGGGGATTGCGACCAGGGAGCTCAGCAAAATGCCCTCGGAAGGGACGGGGGGATGCTTTTACCTTTCAGAGGCAGGTTGTTTATCGTTGTGACACTGGAGTGATGCGACCTTTTGGGAGGTGGGTGGGAGGGAAGGATTGTACAGCATTCAGCACAAAACCCACACACTGAGGAGCTTGCTTATATCTTAAAACGACTTCAGTATGTAAAATTCCAGAGTAGAATATTGAATTTAGGAATTTACCTGCTCTGTATTAAAGGGAAGGGAGGGGGAGAAAGACATAGGCTTATGCATTTTTCATTATTCAGGATCCACTCTACCCATGTGTGCTTAGTGCTTGTGTCTCTGCTACAATTTCAGTTGAAAAGTTGTTTTAAATGCAAGAATCTAGCAGTGTTTCACAGACTGTGCTTCAGAAAAAGGGTTCTGAGCTATGGATAGAGTTGCAACCGTCCATCCAGCATCAGTGATGGTGGGGACAGGAGACGTCTTCAGGGGGACAAGGAAACCAAGCGGTGGAGTAAGCATGGGGCGGGGTGCTTGTGCTAGACAAACTGGGAAGTTGCCACGAATCTTCCCAATTTCATAGAGGGTGAGAGAGCCTAGCAGCAGCCTCCTGCAGTACTAACGAGTGTGGAGGTGTGATGTCAGGCTCCACAAGCTCGGTCAGCCAGCTGTGAGGTGCACCTTGGGGAAGGACCTGGTAGATCACTCAGTTCCCACATCCTTTAAGAAAACCTTCGCCCCCTCAAATATCTTGTCAAAGGTTCTGTCCAGTTTGGCTGTAAATGTCTCAAGTGATGGCTTTTCCGTCACTCCCCTTGGGAAACTGTACCTTCCTCTAACAGCCCTTAGTAACAGATCTCTTGCTATTCAGCCAACATTTGCTTTGGCTCAGTTTCATCCCATTACTCTTAGTTATATCTTCACGTACCACACTGACATGCTTAATATCATCTGAAAATTTTTGAGAGCTAAAATTTATATTACCAAGACAAGCAAAAGGAAGTAAACAGAAGATAAATTTTTCCATGGATATTGCTTTCCACAGAGAAGTCTACACAGAATAAAGCCATGCTCTAGGAAGGAATTAGTAAACAGGTGAAATGAAATTACAAAGTTGTCACTTTTCAGTTACACCAGGATGACAAGGATGTCGCCTTTCTGCTGGCCACCTTTACCCTTAGGGTAATTATTTTAGTGTTGCTGTGCAATAGATTTCACTTTAAGCTTCTTGTGAATGACTATGGGACAAACTTGCTGCTGGTCCGAATGGATGCAACTGTACTCACTTCTCCTATATTTTCTAGCCAAAGATTTGCCTCTGCATTTCTATCAGAGGATGCCTGCTAGGCTACAGGACATAGCACCTCTGCTCATGTTAGAGCAGCGTACCAGCTCCAGGTCTCCATCTTGTCCTGCAAATTGATTATTTCCACTCCTCAAAGGTCTGCATGTCTGAAATCCATATTATGCATTTGAGTGCAATTTTACTGAAGGGATCCAAATCTATCTGCCAGAAAACACTTTTTCTTTCTCCAGAAGCTCATAGGGAACATGCCTAGATTGTGCTTTGGTGAGGCAAAGGCAGAGACTGACTTAAATTAATATGTCTGAGAATAAATTATTTCTGGAGTGTCTCGAGCCAGCATCACATGAATAGATTACCATGAAGCACTATGGGAAGCAATAATTCATCTGCAAATCATAGTTTAAAGCAGGAAAAAAATCTATGAAAGCCGAGGATAACTATTCAGCCTCTTACTTTCAGTGTTGAAAAGAGCTTTGCAACCTGCAAAGTACCTATGTCTCTGCAAGATCCTTCTTCATTTTGTTTGGCTGGCAGCAGTGATAACCTCTAGCATCTCACCAGCCAGCAGATGCCCCCAGCAGCCTGGCATGGCCAGCAATATCAATAACTATTCCTCACACAGAGGAACACGACAGGTGCTCCACACCAGCCCTACTTCAAGCACTGGGAATGGAAAGCCTATTACTACCAAAAGTTCCTTTATGAAGCATTCCCACGCTTGGGTCTTGCCCCTAGACTTGGGCAGACCCCAGGAGGTGTGGGACGTGCTCCCTCTGAAACAGCAGGGCAAGAGTGCCCCGGCTGCAAGCCCACTTTGGAATAGAGACTGGGGCATTTTTATATTTTTTTGACCTTCTGAGGGAAACAGCAGGGTTAGTGGAACCTGCACTTTTCTTTCAAACATGCCCCAAGCTCCATTAAAACAGTTCAGTCATTTTTGCCTTTGTCAAGAAATTATTCAGATTGTGCTATAGGGGAAAAAACACCCAGATTTCACCTCTACTGACCCGATAGCATTTAAAATGAAAGAAGTCATTTTGTTCCTTTGTCATTTAACACTTTTTTTTTTTTTTTTAATTAAACACAATAAACTAAAGACCTAAGTGCTTCATGGTGAAAGCAATAATAACTCTCTGCTGATCACAGGATAAATGCACTTTGCAGCCTACCTGGTGCCTCCAACTTTCCTATCCAAAATCACATAGCTGTGACCTCAGAGGGGATCTCACTCGGTACATCAGCCCAGAGATTTCATATACAGCATTCTCTACTCTCCATCTCACTATACTTCTTCTGCAAGTCCATTCTGATATCTCTCCTCCTAGTCTGCCTACAGATTTGAGACCTGGAAAGGGCCTTTTGCTTTTGCCTCTAACACAGTGACATGGCTCAGAAGTGGGACTGGTGCCTTGGGAGCAGTGATGCATCATCCTATACTCCAAAGGCTACATCAGCAGCAGTACTGAAGTTGTTAACACCTCACCTTGAAAGTCCAACAAGAGATCCTTATTGGCTGATGTACAAAATTTTGTGTTACAACAGCCATCTCCATGACATGAATGGCCAAGGTGGGCAACACATCTGCTACTCACAATACAGAGCACACAGAAAGAAGCTCTGTTTGGTCTCATTCTGTCATCCCAAATCTGACCTCCTCTTAGCAGTCAAAGCTGACAAAAACTAAACCTGACTTAGGTACTTCCAGAGGCAACTTTGACACCTCAGTCTCTCTGAGATACAAAACTCAGGTATTTGGAAATGAGCCTAGGAAAATTCATCTACTTTCTCTTGAGTGTCTAACTAGGAAAAGATATAAAGGTGCTGTTCGAAAAAGAAAAAGAAAAAGAAAAAGAAAAAGAAAAAGAAAAAGAAAAAGAAAAAGAAAAAGAAAAAGGAAAAGGAAAAGGAAAAGGAAAAGGAAAAGGAAAAGGAAAAGGAAAAGGAAAAGGAAAAAAAGGAAAAGGAAAAGGAAAAAAGAAAAAAGAAATGGAAAAAAAAAGAAAAAGAAAAAAGAAATGGAAAAAAATTCCCCAAACCAGAAACAGACAAGGTCCAGCTTTTTGAAGATGTCTAGAAGGCATTCACTTAGTCTACTAAGACTTCTTCACCATGTTTGGAAAGATGTCCGTACATCCATCCATGTTTTAAGTTCTCAGGCACAGAGAACTCAGAAATCTGTCCAAAGAACCTACTGCTGCTGCCTTTGTAATAACCGTTAGTAGCTCCTTCCATAAATAAACACAAAATACTAATATTTTCTATACAGCCCAGTACTACAGTAGACTGGAAATTACTCAAGGTGATTCTAGCGAAGATATGATGCCACATGTTGCTGTAATAAGAGTCTGTGCTATGTCACAGGAAATGTTTTCATACACTACTTTTACATGGTTTCTACAGCACATTAAATAATTTTCCCTAATCAGCAAAAAAAAAAAAAATCTAAACAATACAATATCGCTCTTGGGCAGCTGTAACCATAACCTCACACAACTTCAGTCTGAAGCATTTGTTCCACTGACAAAATTTCCTATTTTATTTGTATAGTCCTAATTAAGGACACAGGACGTGTTTTAATATTACATAAAGAATCCAGCAACTGTTTGCTCAACTATGGCAACAAGAAATCCAAAGAAGGTACATATGTCCAAAAAGATAATGGCTGACTATCAAACCAATCCCAGAAATTAGTTGTGAAATGAAGGAAATGAAGTGGAATATATGAATGGTTATGAAAAACAACTAAATTAATTTACATGGGTAAAATAAACGGTACATGAGAGACAACTGTCACAGCAGAGTTATTCTCCTTATTTGAAATAAATGGGATTGCATGTATGCATTTATGGGTGTTTATGTGAGAGAGATTTATTAAAATGTTTAATGAAATTGCCATGGTTGTATCAAGTTGCATGCAGTGGTTCACAGGCCTAATCCTGCTCATGTTAAAGGTAATGGAAATAAGAACAGTTGACTAATTACCACTCTGTCAGTGTTCCACTGTGCTTGTGTTGGATTCTAACAAATTACTAGAACCTCAGGGAAAGAAACAATTCTAATTAAGATGAACTTTAGGTGTAGGACCTAATTAATATGATCTTTACGTGAAGCTTGTCCCAAATGAAGCAATTTTAAAAGTTATATGAATAAATGCCTTAGGCTGTATAGCACTAAATAAGTGAAAAAACAAACAAACATGCTCCTTAAAATCCGCAAGCAACAAATCAAGATATTAGCATGAGTGTTATGTGACTGCAAGACTTTGCTTCAGCAAAAATTTTGGTTTGCTTTAGCTCTGAATGCCAGTGCTGGTGAAATGACAAATGCTAGGGACTGTTTCTGCTTCCAACTGATATCACATAGAGATGCTAGGGGGAAAGCAAAAGCATGTCAAGAATGCACAAGTGACTCTCTTGTTTGGGGGGGAAATATTGATTTCAAGATTTTGTGAAAAAATGATGTGTCAGTCTGTTAAGAACTTTAAACTGTATCTTCTGGTAACTTAAAATATTTTTTTCCTGTTTCATGGAAAACAACCAGATTTCCAAGGAGCAGCAACTTGTGCTCCAAGTCAATTACAAAAGATACAACGGTGCATACTGATACAACTCCTGTTGTGCAGCCCTGTACGTGCACACGCCTGTTCAATGTAAGTACCTGGGGATGGAAAGCAGTGTACACAGCAACATTCTGGAATCTGGGGAAGAAAAAGATGATGAGTCTAAACGTACCTTTTCTGTTCTCCTTCAGTACAACCCTTTGTATCTGGCTGTCTGCAAAGAGCCTGGTGAGCCAATGCTACATATAAAATACCAGCTCCTGGGTGTGCTATAGGGCAGGATTACTGTCCCGTGGGCAAACAGGCTTTGGGTGCATCTGCCTTCGTCTGGCTGGGTAGCACCAGCTCAGTGGGCTCCAGCTACACTCACCAATCCTGAGGAAATGAGCCCACAAATCAGGAGAAGATGAGGTTCTCTGTGACACTGGCACTACAAAAAGGAATTTCCTAGTTTCATAGGTCAAGCGGTTACTCTACATTTATTGTTCAATGTCATCCAGAGGATTTGTTTGCCTTACAAAACAGGACTAATCCTTATAATGCTGCTGCATTCCCTATCTGGGGCTAAAGGCTGAGCCTGCTACGAAGCCCAGCACACAGCTCTGGACATCTCCTATAGCACCTAAGTGCCAGATGGACCTAATCCCCTGGCTGGGTTCCAGAATCCCGGGGTGAATCCTGATCCCATTGAAACCGCTGGCAAAATTCCCACTGGTTTTAATTAGGTCATCCTCTGGTCTATGCTCTAGCAGAGCTTTAGGGTAGACCCTTCCACGCTGGATTTTTTTTTCTGAATGAAAATAAGTTGACTGAGTATTGGTTCATCTGAATTATAACGAAGACAGCAATGAAGAAAAAAAAAATATTACCCTATGAGACAACCAAATAACAAGTTACTGTTTCTCTGTTCTGACCAGATATAATAAAAATATCAGAGGCAATATGTGAAAGTACATAAGCGTTTTGGCTGTGTCTACTAAACTGGAATTCCTCACACGCTGACCTCTTGCCCTCCTCCTACTTCTATTTTTCTCTCTCACCACTCCATGAGAAAAAGGGGGAGAGGGAGAATGAGAAAGAAATAAAGACAGAGAAAGAAAAAGAAAGAATGGAAGAGTAAAAGAGAAAGCAAAAGAACAAAAGCAAGCAGGCGAGAGAGAGGAAAGAAAGAAAGAGAAGAGAAAGAAATCAATGCAGTGCCAGTCAGTTTTTTAGGGCTTGTGAAAGTTATGGGGCCCTACACGGATAAGGCATTACATTTTTTGATCTGCAGCCAGATTCTTAATGAAATAGGAGGGCAGGAGGGAGGCTAATGTGATTCAGCATCTAAAAGCAAGCAGTTGCATCAATAATCTTTAGCACTGGCACTTGTGCTAAGACAAAACATAACAGAGTTTAGAAGACAAGTTGTCAGTGTGATTTGGGGGCCTTTCAGTTATTCAATATAACTCCATTAGGTTTGGAAGCATAAACAGGTAGCAGGGTTTTGTGAAAGTAATACTCTTAAACCAGTATATAATTAAAATTGAGCTCTTTGGAGAATAATTCTGCTCTGTATTACTAGAGGTGACCTCTCTCTTATCAATCTCTGCTGAATACCACTATTTGTTTCAGCATTGCCCACTCGCAGTCTAACAAACACAGCCACAAAGCAGCACCCAGGCTCGAGCTGGGCACCCACCAGGAGTGCACCCATCTGCTGCTGGTTAGCTTCTGCTTCACTGCTCCAGGGAAAGGGAAAGTGTCTTTTTTTTTTTTTTTTCTTAAGGGATGTGTTTGACCCTGTTTTTTAACATTAGGGTAAACTAGGTTAAAGAAACCTTATATTATTTTTTCCTCTCTAAGAAGAAATAGCAGATAAAACTTAGAGTGACTGACTTTCCAGGCTAAGCTTTGCAAATCTGCCTATGCAAGGAATTTGGCCAGGATGAAAATCCCACCAATGAAGAGGCCTAACTTCACGTTAGGCCACACATGGCTTGACTCCCCTTAAATCCCTCCCACGGAGCGCTGGCTTGCTGGGAGTTGTTCGCAGCACCTGGTCTGGGTCTGTGCAGGGGCAAAGCTCACTCTGGGGGCTCTGATCAATGGAGAACATTAAGAGACAAGGCTCAAGGAGGTGCTCAGGGTACAAACTGTTAAGCCATTAACCAAATAGAATGGCTTTTTCAATTTTTTTCACATCCAATATTTAAACCCCTATGACAGCTTATTACCAGGCAGCATGGGCTCTCTGACAGAAGCACCCCCAAACCCCTGTTCTTACAGAGCATCTTCTCACTGGAGAAAGCATTTCAAGTATGAAGACCAATGCCAGTAACACCAGAATTTGAGATGGAAAATCAGCTTCAGCCATGCAGAGACTATGCTCCTTGGATGTGACAAAGCAAGGCACCTCAGCAAAGCCTGGACCACTGCTGAGCAAGCTGAGCAGCACAGTTACCCCAGTCAAGCTGCAAACCCAACTGGAAGATGTTAAAAGAATGAGTGCTGGAGTCATGGCACCATGATCCTTAGCTTCCCAATTTACTGTAAAGGTCAGTGAAGTCTCTTAGGAATGAGCTTGCAACAGTGATCCTTGGCGAGCACTTCCCTTGGGCCAGTACTCAGACACGTATATAGGCATGGAAGATATATTTTATTTTCTCTCTTCAGGTCTCATGATGTTTTCTTGCTCATAAAGTAAACCACCTATATGTAACTCCATGGTTAAGACACTAATTAATTTTGCTGAACTGTTACACAAAGATGTGGGAAAGGCCATGACAAGAACCACCAGCAAAAGCTGATTTTGCAACACTATTTATTTTGCCCATTTGTCTTAAATACAACATTTTGTTCACTGTTCTACATATCTATTTATTATAAAACAATACAGTATGCTGATTCTGAACTAAAGGAAAAAATTCAGTTAGTGAGACTGAGTAAGGGAATATGAATTACTTTATATCCCAAGCACGCAAAGCCCCTCACTTCTATCCTTTAAACCTACAGAGACTGTAAGTTTGCATTGTCTTCTGCTCTCCTAACACAGAACTGCTGTCTGCTTCCCTCATTAATCTTCATAAATTTCAAGTGATACAATGGCCTGGCCTCATCCTCCAGGCATTAATAAGCAGTGATGATTGTAAAAGGCAGAAGTTTGGGGGAGTCAGCCTGTATGCCTGACCTATGTCTTGTTGCACCAATGGTAGAGCTTTGGGGGGTGATGGGGGCAGGGAGGTGTTTTAACCCTCTTCAGTTTTTGGCTTTTTAAATTGTAGTGATTTGTCCAAGTGCTTTTAAATTCACAGGAAGGTCTAAACAACACTGTCTGTCTAATGGAAAAGAAGGTAAAGATTAGTGTGTGGTAGTGTTTAGGCGGTATATTGCTCACACCCAAGGCAGCTGCCTCTGGCAATGAACAGTCATTGCAGGCTACCTGGGTGTGAAGGGACCAAGGATTTTCCTTTGGACAGGCTGCGCATGTCAGCAGGGCACAGCATCACTATAGGATGTCTGCTGGTCCCTGCTTGGTGCAACACGGCTGCACCTCCAGTCCGGTTGTGAGCAAAGCACTGCAGAAAGCCTTGCAGGTCTCCCTACTTAGCACTTTATTTATTTATTTTTAAAGCTAAAACCCCTAATTAAAAAACAAAACAAAACAAAAAAACAGCTTAAAGCTCACAGCCTGGTGCTACTGCAGAAAATTACATAGCAATTAATAACAATTTACAAGGCAGAACCAATGTGTGCTAATAGGTATAAAGAGCAGTGTAAACAAGCGTGGAAAAAATAACATTAAGCAAAAATTTCCATGGTGCAATGCTGAATGTTCTTAGACAAACCATCTTCTTCCATATTAAACCCAGAAAAAAAATCTTCCCAAAAAAAAAAAAAAAAAAACACAGTTAAGGTGTACAGCTCAAAACCTAAACCAAAGACCAACACAGTGCCCAAGTTCAGTGGCTGCTTAGGATCAGGTGCTGGAGGTCTTTTCTCCAGACATTTCTTAAGGTCCCCTTCTGAACCATTTTATTCCGTATGATTTATGTGGCACAAAATACGCAAAACAAAGAAAACAGAGCTGCAGCTCAGGGAAAGCTAGCACTCTTTGGAGGATGCCAAAGCAGTAATAAAAACTGTTCTAATGATTTGATCAGCAAAACAAACTAAAAGCAAAGTTTGGAATTAATGAGAGCTCTAGATCAAAAATGTGGATGATTTCCCTCTCATTAGTGGTTTTTATCATCAGATGTTAGCATTGTTTGAATGAAATTCATTCAAAGACCTCAAATAAAAGCAGTATTTGGTAAAAGAAACCGTGATTTGGGTCTATTAACAAACAGAACATCTTGCTAAATAATTCCTTTATGAACTATTCAGTAATGATGTAAAGCGGGTGTCTTTCTGCTGCCTCAGTGAAACAGCCTTCAGAAAGATCATTAAACCAGCTTTTTGTGAGATGAGCTAAACACAACGACCGAAACGTCTGTTATAAGTTTATATTTGTATTCAACTCAATTAGGCCTTAGGCAACAGATGAAAGCAAAGCAGAGTTTCCTCTGAGGCCGTTACAAGCAGCTAACTTTCTCAAGAAGTGCTTCTGCAAACTACTCGGGGCTTTCCAACAAGCCACGCATCCCCACAGTGTGGATGGGGCTGATGGCCGTGCACAGCCCGAGCTGCCAATGCACAAGCATTCCGCCTGCCTGCCGTCCCAGCTGGGCTGTGTGCTCCTAAGGAGAATCTGCTGGCTAAAGGACTGGGTTTCGCTCACTGTCTGATCACTTCTCATTGGGAAACTCCCTCCAGTTCGAATAGACCGGCCTCTTCCAAAAGTAACATGTTCTGTCAGAAATGCTTCACCTGCCCACTAAGTACATTCACTACTGAGAGCCTTTTTATAATGTGCTAATTTATTTTTAGAAATGGTTTTATATCGCAGAGCACCCTGAGTGCCTTTGGCAACTTCAGGTACTTAGAAATAAATGTATTATTATTCCTCTTTAGAGATTTAAACTGTATGTTAAGTGGTTAAAAGTAGCCATTACATGGTTGGTGGCATTTTCTTTTATTGGTTTTCCCAATGGCAATTTTAATACTGAATTTTATTATTTTTATTATTTTTATTATTTATTTATATTACAGCACTTAGACTCTTAATTTAGGAAGAATAGATTCCAGAAGCAGAAGCCAGGTACCTGACTGTCAGATGGGGTGCCTGAGGCTGAAGCTGCAGCCGTGAGAGCTCTCAAGGTTCATCAACCCAAAACCAAAGCCCAGAAAACACTGCTACTGCTGGTCAGAGGGTGAGGGGGGAAAGCCAAGGCACAGGCTCTGGGATCTTTAGATCCCCATTTTCAGGGGAAAGACACAAGATATTGCCAATGCTGGGGTTAAAAGACCTCCCCAGCATTTTCAGTAAGACACTTACACTTTAAAGACATAAAGGGGTGAAGCCCAGATCTGTTTTCATCGCCTTGTTTTACGTGAAATCCCAGCTAACTGATGGTGGTGTCTTCAAGCAGCTCCTCTCCTGAGCATGCATGTGCTCAAGACCCCTCCTGCTCTGCATCACTCTGTGCTGAGATAGCCCAACTTTTAGGCTTCCATTTTCCATTTCAGAAGCCAGGCATAAAAAAAAAAAAAAAAAAAAGTGTATCTTACAGTATCTAGTTTCGTGGACCAAAACAGTTATCACGATGTTTGAAAGGCAGTTTTGAAAAGTTTTCTATGTTGGAAGAACAGAGAAAACTTTCACAACTCCAGCATCTGAATCTGAATTTTACAGCTCTTCAGTCAGTCTGGTCACTTAACCCAATAACAAAACAGATGCTGCATAACAACTTAGACCATGCTCTGCTGGAACTACCATTATGGCACAGATTTCTACATGTGTTTTTAGAGGACTGAATGCCTTAGACTGCAAAAAGTTTCCATTAAACTAGTTCCTCATGCAATAAGGTATTTTCTCCTCCGTTGAGGCACTTGCCAAGTTTCAACTGCCATTACTTAACATGTTCTTCAATTTAAGTAGTCACCATCTACTAACCTTCCTCATGAAACTGCCAGTCAGTGGGAAATGGAAAACAGCCAGCTGATTAGTTCTGATGGACTGTTGCAAGGAGAGCTGCTCTGTGTCACTAAAATGCCAAATTACCGAGGAGGACTCCGGCCAAGTGCAACACTTAGAGCACTGCCGCTACGCAGAGGTCAGTGCATCAGAGATACCGTGTCTGCAGAGCTAAAAGCTTATTCTGAGCCTCTTCAAAGAGTGTGGAATGATTTTGTGAAGACCTCTGAGGTCTCCCCAGGGGTGTTTTCTACCTAGGTACAGCACAGTGATTCAGATCAAGTTGAATGTACTTAGGGGAGAGGCAAGCTGCAAGCGTATACCTGAATCTATCTTTATTCATAAATTAAGGAAATTTAGGCAGGTGCTTGAAATTAAGCAAGTCTTAAGATTTCACTTTTCATCTGCAGACAGGTGCTTATTTGGCAAATGAGGCTGATGAGTGAGCTCTGCTATTATAAACCAGGATAAAGGACAAGATTCACAAGAAAGCCAGCAACAATCAGAAAAAAAAACCACAGTCAGCATGGCTGGCTGCAGGCTGAAAACCCATGAGCACGGTCAGGAGAGCCAACAAGAAGTCAGGTCAGCTGAGTAGGGAGCAGAAAAGAAGGTCTCAGTACTGGCCCCACAGTGATAATGAAAATCAGAAGGAATCCCTCCACCGATTTTGACAAGTGCTGGATAAAATGTTACATGTAAAGCACATGGGTCTCTATGACAACAAAACTTCATTCCTTCCAAAGCTTTATTAGCATCAGAATTTCATAAAGACTACAAAATTTGATCCGAAAAGTTTAATTATTTGAAAATCTGGCAGCCTGAATAGAAATTGTGGGCACCTGGCTTGAACATTGCTCAGTTTTCTCTAGTTTCATCTTTATGGTGCCATTATTTATTTAGTTCTGCAAGTTTCTAGAGGAATGCTGCAATGTGAAACATATCACTTGCAGAGAGCCCCAGTTTTGGCAGCCCTAACAAAACTAATGCCAACTCAATGCAAATCTCTCTCTGCTTGTTTGCATGTATTATAACAGCAAGAAATACATTTTCTTTGAGGCATAATGAAAACACACTCAAGACTAACATCAGTGTCCATACATGGAAAATATAAAAGCCAAGTTAGTTTTTTTTCCCCTGTATGTTTAGATAAGTCAATTATTTATAGCAGCTGTCAATATTGTGTACTCAAGGTAGCATTAGCAAAATACAGTCCTCCAGCAGGAATTATCTGTTTGATTTTTTTAATGTCATTACACATGCCCCCCATTGTTTTTTTGTATTACTTTTGGTAAGGCGTGCTGTAAAAAATGAACTGTATTAAAACACAAAAGGCGCATCATTGCACACCTTTAACGACCTGAGGATGTCAGATGCAGTTTCGAAGCTTCATTACACACACAAAAAAATGACTGGAGTAGTCCTGCAACAGAGGGATTCTCACGGTCCTGCAAGCTCTTAAATCTTCCAGATGATCTGGTTTCTCTAGCAGGTTTCTACATCTGGTCTGGCTTGGTTTTTATTAACCACCAGCTCAGCTAAATAACAGCATCCCATGAAGTCCTTTCCTGGTGTTGGGCTCTGGCTGTGCTCTGTGGGGACCTGCCCTGTCCCTAACGTGGGAAGCCACCTGTGCTGGGCAAGCTTTAAGGCTTAAGAACAGCTGGACTTTGGGTAGGAAAATAAAAATGCAAACTCGCACCTGAAATCTTGGGAAGGTAGCAGTTCCACCAGGGTCTGACTGCCACCAAGGACTGAAGAGCATACAAATATGGCTGGCAGTCAACCCCCAATATGCAGAACAGCTACATCTGGTGCCAAACAGGCTTTCTAACATCCACAGGTTCATGTTGTCTAGACAAAAATAAAATGTTTACATGCTCTTGACTATTTTGTATGTCAGCATTAATGTTGTTAAACACCATATCTTTTCCTATAAGCAATAGGGACATATTTATTTTTATATCCAACAAGTGGTTATTAAATTTACCAATGCCCAAATCACAGCCACTTACCACAATTCACCACACCCACGCAACAACTTCCAGCTCTGCACCCAACATTTGTTTCCTGGACAACATTGTCTGTATGCAGCTAAGGCACACGAAAGGTAAATAGCATGACTTTGCTTACACAGATCAAAATTAGACTCACTAATAACTTGTTCCTTAAGCATTAAACTTCTGACGTATTTCATCAATGAGAATGTAAAAGGTTTTGGAAGGTGGCTTCCCCTTGGAGCATGCTGCTCCACCATGCACTACTGGATGAATTCTAGCTTATCAAGAGAATCTTGAAATCAAAATGAGAAACTCCACTTCATTGACCACGAGCCTTTTTGTGCATTTGTGCAGGTTTCCTGAGTACCTCAAGACACAACAAAACTACAGGCAACTCTGGTAATGAGGTTTGAGGTTCTGGGCTTGACTCAGTTGGTGACTTACAGAGCATCCTTGGCTTACTCCTCCCTAAAATGTTGTTAAAGTAGACTCGGGAATTTTCAGGGCTGCTTTGAAAGTTAATTTATACTTCTAAGGCTAAAACAACTGTTTATAGGATTTGCTTGGTTTCAGTGAAGTGTCATGCATCTCAGCTGAAAACAGTTATTATTAAAAGTGGTTTTGTTCTTTCACAGTTGCTTACAAACTCAAGCAACGTTACTGCTTTATGTCTAAACAAGAAGAGAAAACGATCTTTTTTTTTTTTTTTTTTTTTTTTTTTTTTTTTTTTTTTTTTTTTTTTTAAGAATCGGAGCCCGTTTACGCATCAGTTGGAACAGTTCCTCAGCAGTGCCCTCTGAAGCCTGGTCCTGTGCCACCAGTGCACAGGAGCGCTGCCATCTGCCTCCACACGACCAAGAGATCACCTTGGATTTCGGCAGTGAGGCTGAAGGCATATCAGACCCTGCAACTCACGACGAAAATGTGTTTATCATCATGATTTCCGTGACAGGGACTGGAGCTGTTTGGTCCTGGGGTTACAGACGGAGGTACCTGAAGATGCAAAAGATGCAGGTGGATAAAGCATAAGGGTGAGTTACACGCACTAGTGCCAAGAGCCATCAGAAAGAGAATTACTTCTGATTAGCAGGGAAGGAAAGTTAATTGTCATTTAGCATAAATGCCAGGGTGGAAACCTACAAAAGATAGAACACTGCTTCCCAACTAGAAGGGAGGGAAGATTTCCATGGTGAAGTCTAAGTTTAATGTGAATAAAAAAATGTTATTCCACTGGGCTCCTTGGGAGCTCAGGGTGCTTAGCTTTTACCACCAGGAACAGGGGACTTGCTGCATAACCCTTCAGTGCACAAAGCTCACTGAATTTTTCGCATTTTCTCTGGGCTAGATCCGCAGCTGGTGCAAATCACAGCGAGTGCTCTGACTTGGGTGGCACGCGGCCAATTTGCTCCAGCTAAGAATTTGGTGCAGATATGTTTCCCAGTGTATAGACTTCTGGTTATGATAGACAGTTTCTGGGCTCCAGCTGGGACTGGTGATCTGAAAAGGGGGTTATGGGAATTGGCAAGATATGAAATGGTGTGGGAGAGCTGCAAATATTTAATTTCCTGTGAAATAATTCTCTAGTGGCTGTATGTATGTATGTGTGTGCGTGCATGTGCACACGCAGTTCAACAAGTTACAGCCTAAAATGAAAAGATTTTCTATTTCCCGTGAACCACTCACAGCAACAATTGTCTGCCCAGGAGTGTCAGCAGGCAGCTAAACTCAGGCCCATTTTCCCTAATACAATGCCTTCAAGACCAAATTGACTCCTGAGATGCTTTCCAGCTCCCCGGCTGCAGAGCCAGTTATGTGTTTAAGGAGGAAATGTGCTGGGGAGGATCTGGACTGGTTTAACGCCTGCAGAGAGACTCCAGACTCGTGCACCTGCCTCTCCCCATGCCCGTGGCCAAATATAAACTCTGCGGCCCCTGTGCATGGAAAGGGGCACAAGTTAGGGCTGCGGCTGTTCCCGCACTATAAAAATAGAGACAAACGCCTGCCTGCGAGGAGGAAGAATGCAAGGCTTCTTTGAAAGCTGAGTGGGAGCAAGTCCTGACACCTCCCGGCTCTTCACCTCATTGGGAAAAGTTCTTGTGCTTTCCATGCGCACGTGCACATTCACACTCACGGTGCAGACAATAAAAGCTTTGGGGAAAGCTACAGAGAGATGGTTCTAGCTGGGCTCAAAGAAGGGGAAAAACGCCTGCGGTCAGCGATGTTTGTTGTCAGCTCAGTTTGACTAAAAATTCCCAAACTGGCCTAACAAAAGCAAAAAACATCCCCACCCCCAATTCCTCCTAAGAATTAATTGAGCAAAAAGTGGGATGTGCCTGTTCTCTCCCTGCCCCTCACCCAACTTGCTGCCTCTCCCCAGTCATTGCAGGGTGGAAATCTGCTGGTCTGCCTGCTTTCCACCCAGGTGGACAAACATATAGACAGGAGACTGAATGCAATTTGCTGTTTCAGAGGAAAGTGAGGCCTGCAAATGAAGTGAAATTGCTGATCTCAGGCAAGAGGGAGCACTGCCTTCCCCCGCCAGCAAACACCCCCCAGGGCTGTGCACACACATGCACACACTTGCACACCTCTCCCCACCAAGTTTTAATTAAGAAACAAAGGAAAATACAATATTTTTATATTGTCCTTTCAAGGAGATGTCTATTTGCATAGCTGGAACCCCCTTCTTTTGCACAGCACTAACATTAGTGTGACCTTTTCCTGCTAATTGGAAAATCTTACGGAAATAAAGCCTGTCAGAAAATGAGAAGTGTCTCCCCTTTAGGCTGGCCAAACGACCTCAGAGGGGGAAAAGAAGTTCTGAATTTCTGCTCCTTCTGCACACACTGCAAAATCTTTATTACTTCGGAGAGCCTTGAAACCCAGTAATGCCCCTCCAGTGCAAAGAGAAGTAAATAAATTTCTTCTTATGACCACTTTGGAGAAACACACAACCAGATTTACTCAGCAGGGATAGATACTGGACAAGATAATGAAGAGAGAATAAGAATATGATAGGGGTTTACAGCCTCTTCTGTCTCTTTAAAGTGTTTTAATCCTTCAGAAACAGGATATCGGGTCCATTTCCTTAAAGATACAGTATCCCTTCTGGGACAAGTAATGTTATAAAAACCTAAGATGTAACATCTATCTCACAATATTGATTGGCACTTTAGTGTGATAAAAGGGGTTGAACCTGAAGGGGAAAAAAAAAAAGGCAAAAAAGGTAAACTGGGATTACTCTTTGAAGAATTGAAATAAAGTCCCTATAACACCAGGTCAAACTTTAAAAAATATATATATATATATATTTTTTTTTACACGGAATTGAACCAAATGCCATTTCAATGATTGTCTAGGCAATTATCTTGATTTTTAAAGCATACAGATCCATGTTCATAGATTTATCACTAGCTGGTGCTGGAGCTCGCCCCAGCTCCAGCATACAGTACAGTGGATACTTTCTGTGCTTCAGCGGAGAAGAAAAAAAAGAAAGAAAAATCCCAAATAAAGAGATACGCTTTTGTTATTAACAGCAAACAAAGGAAACTCAATTTCAAATGACTCTCTGGTTCACTTATAAAATTCAGACAGCATCACCCATTTTAGACAGCATCACCTGTTTTTCAGTAGTGCTTTGAATGAAAACAGTAAACCAACTGTCATCATATGGATATATCTACAGTCATTCCGGAATTACTCAAAGTTAAAATAACAGAGACACAAACACTGCAAACAGTTATTCATCTGGGTAGTTCTTACTCATACGGATGTTCTCATTTAAGCCTGTAGGTCTATTTCCATGGGTTTGTGGGACTAGGCTTATATTGTGAGGTGACGTTAGCCAAGCCTGCAGAACCTCTGCCCACCCAGAGACCCATCTGGCAGGGGCCTGCTTGGACAGCCAGGGTGGCCCCAGGACCCTTGACCCAGGGAGGGATGTGACCCAGAGCGGGATGCAGAGTGGTATTGGGTATTGGCATTGCTCAGATCCATCTGAGGTTTAAGTCCCAGTCTGCAACTCAGTGAAGTCACAGTGTTTTCTGAAGAGAACAAAGTGACAGGCTCTTTCAAAATACATATGCTCCACTTCTATGCTATTCTCAGCCTGGATTTTGGAATGAAGCTCAAAATACACACTCCAGGCACTGCTGTAGGAACAGGGTGCCAGCAGGCAGAACAGTGCTCCCATTAAAACATGTTCTGAATACAAGGAAACACTGAGTGTAAAATCATCCTGCTTGCACTTTGGGGTTGTATTGCATTGTCAGTGTGGTCAGGAACAGCAACACATTCTGCATCTTGATGCTCATTTAATGGCTAATGACCTGCATAAAGACGCAGGTTAGTGGTTGTGCTGCCAGCACCTACCAGAGGATGCTCAGCAGAGGCAGGAGACCATGCAAATCCCAGGGACCACAGCAGCTGAGGAAGTCAGGCGGAAAAAGGGCACACAGGCTTCTGCTGCAAACTCTCCTCTCTTGCCACTCTCTCTTTGGCTGCATCACTTCACTCTATAACTCACCCATCGAGAAACTTGCAAGATAATAAAGCAGCAATACACAGTTCTCACACAAACCTCCTCGGACTGCTGCTATGAGCAGAGACATCCCCATTTTTCAGGGATGTGTGGACACCCTGCCTGCGCACACTAGGTCCTTGCCCAGAGGGTCTCTACTTTAGTGAAATTTTTTATGGGGCTTGAATTATTCAAGCCTTGACCTTTAGCAAATCTCTCAGTCAATGCTAGTTAATGTCCTTTAAAGTCATTGACCCTAGGTCAGGGACCAAGGGGGTGCTTCATCAATGAAGACACACAGTTCAAAATCAAGAGAGGATTTGCGCTATTTGTGAGCACCCATGGACTGTTGCCCTCATGCAGGACTGCCTGCACCACAGGATACAACAGCATAGGCAGGAGACTCCCCCCCCAGCTACCCTCCAAGGGCTCATTTCTGCATTATGCAGGAAGAGCGAGGGTCCCCCATGCCTCCTGCTTGCTACATGGTGCGTGGCAAGAAGTGCTGAGATCCAGGGGACCAGCCTGCTGCAGAGACGAGCTCCAGTACCTGGGATTAAGGAAGCCTGAGTGCTCTGCTGACCATCCACCTCTGCATTTGGGATATGACCGGAGCAGGGATGGAGGTTCAGCCCACAGCAAGGGCAAACACAACGTCTGCAGGCAGACCCCAGAGTACAGGGGAGGGAGGCAAAGGGTGGGGGAAAACAGCTCTGCCAACATCTCCACTATAGGTTTTGCTGTGCTGCAATGGTACCTAGCCCAGCATGCATGTTTTGTAGACAATTACCATGTATGTCTACAAGATTTGGTTGGGAGACCTGTACACCCCAAAGAAAGCAGAGTGTTTGCATAGCTCTTAAAAGCTGAAGTTGGCTTGACCGTAAGAGATTGCTGTCCCCCTTTTCACTTCCTCTTGATAAGATTGCCTCTTACGAAACGATTTCAACTCAAGTTTTGTATATAAGCGCAAGTTTTATAACAAGCCTATCTTTTGGAAGGATGGGTTTTCAAATATGAGCATGTGTGTATGCTTTGTGACGGGACCTGACGTACTTTTCTAAATATTTCACAACATTCATTAACAGTAAGGTTGCCTACATTGCTATAAACAGCAAAAGTTCTGGTTCAAACCTTCGTACAAGCTCAGCACTTTTAATCTTGGACTTGAAATTGGTTCATGGGACTAGGTGAAAAGCTAATTTGGGGGAGATTTCGGCTTTCTTCAAATTGTAAAAATGTCAATGGGAGTCATGAGGTTAGACTTATTGGGCAGGCTTCTGCCCTGATTCTAGCTAGGGGAATTATACATAATGAATTAACCACATGACTAATTTTACCTCATTTTCTATTCTTGAAGTGTCTAGAAGCAAATTAAAATACCTTGAAATTATTCATTACTTAAAAGTACTCATAGAGGGAGGGATTTATTTCACCTTACTTCAGACACCTAAAAGTTAGGTGTTTAGCTAGGCAAGTTGTCCAGGTTTCCTCTATGGTTAAGGAGAAGGCAGCTCACCCAGCCCCAAAGATGGATATTGAAGGCAGGTGGGCTGAGGCTCCCTCTGGCCCTCTCTCTTATGCTACAGATGGCCCAGGTGGCCAAAATCGCTTGAAATTAAACTTAACCTACATCATTTATCACAGCATAAGTGCAGAGGTAAGGCTTTCCACAACAGTGTGCTTGAATGTTCAAGAACGAGCAGTTTTACATGGACAAGGCAGACCTTACTTCGAAAGCACCCACACACATAGCAACCACTGGAAACATTAATAGTTAAGCACCTAAATACCTTAAAATTTGGGCCTGTACATTGTATTGAATGTTTCTGCTCCCTGAATGGATGAGTTCAATTCACTGAGCCAGGCTTCAGGGACAGCTCGTCACTACTGGTGGCTGGTCTTGTGCTCCACCTCCTCAGTGGAACACTTCTGGTGGAACATTGATGGGAAACAAATGGGAAAGGGGCATGATGAATGCAATGGGATGCTGTGAATTTGTTCCTGAGCAGGAAAAAAAAAAAAAAAAAGAACAAAAAACAACAAAAATGCCCAGCCCTTAAACAATTCAAGTGTTGAATAAGATTTCTAAATTTGACTTAGCCTTCAAAACCAAGGAACTGTCTCACAGGAAAGCTGTGAGGCATGGTGAAGCTTTGAAGAATTATAAAATGAGACTGTGCATTCCAGTACTCAACCTTCCTTCCTATGCTGGCACTCAGAGCATGAATAGCTCCATGAAAGAAGCTACAGCCTCCTGAATTCTTCCAGGAAATCTGCCATGTTAGCAGCACATGTCTGTGGGGGTATGGGCAGGGAGGTGTGATCTCACCTTTGGGGTGATACTTTCAAACTGAGCCCCATTTTTACTGCATCAGGATGCAAAGAGTTTTGTCTCCTAACAAGAGGTATGTGGCCAAGGCACACTCATGCCGTGTGGGCAGCTCCTGTAACTGAATGTGGAGGCATTGTTGTGAACCCCATAGAGAGCAACGGCTTGCAGCAGGGCAGGGAAGAGCTCTGACAACAAGACAGGAGATGGTCCTTTATCCCAGCACCAAATCCATCCTGCCAGCATCACCAGGGGGAGGGACGTACCCTCCCACTGTGGCTCTGTATGCCTCAAATGCAGCACCAGGGGCTGCCATCTGCAGCTGTTTGAACCAGTGAGCAGACAGACTCCTTTCCTGATTAAAACTTGGAAAGAGAATAAGAAGGACCCACTCCCTCAGTAACATTATGCAATTCCTCCTTCAAACCCGCAGGTTGTGTTTACAAGGGGACAGTGGAGCCTGCCATTTTGTAGAGGTCCTATTAACGTTCTGTCCCGAGCAAACAGGAGCACTTCCCTGTGCCCTGCGACTGTTGCTGTTTCCGTCGGTTCAGCTGCTCTCTGCTGCTGCAGCCTAGCGGGACCTTTTTGGACAGAGTACAAAAAAGTGCAGCAGTGCCTGTTTGACACCACATGAGGGAATGCGAATTGTCAATTTGTTGACAGTGTCATGTTGCCACTACCAGCCTTCCCCACGCTATTTGGAAAGAGCTCAAGTCAGTCGATTTCCCAGGCTGAGCTTCCTCACATTACAGCTCCGCATGCCCACAGAAGAGGCTCAAGCAGAGCTGAGGCTGCTTTTTAACAGAGGGAGAAGCTGCTTTCTTTTAAAAATGCTATCATTGCTGTTAAGGCTGGAAAGACCCCGGGGGGAACCTTACCCAGGAGCATGCTTCCTTGACACTGCCCGCCCCCTCTCCCCATACTACTGTCAAGGATGTTCACGAGATGTCCAGCAGAGCTCCACTTTTTGATTCTTTTGAACTTGCTACCCCGCAGCTCCTGCAAGCTGAGGGCTGCTCCCTGGAACAGCGACAAAAGCTGCACAGGGGACACAGGAAGGGGACTGGGAGGTGGGCAGCGATGGCAGCAGCTGTAATCTTCCTCCCGCCTGTGGTAACACAGACTGAAAAATAAGGAAGCTGCAAGGATGACATTTCTACGTGGCAGCATGGCCAAGACAATCTAGTTTAACTTCACTACAATCAGGAGTTTAACAAAACAAACAAACAAATGAAGAATTTCATAATCTAAAGGCATTTTTAGATCACCCCTGTAAGGAGAAGCAGGCACTGAACCATCTGCCCTGGGGTGCGAGCTGGGCATTGGCAGTGCTTGCAGAGGCTGAATGCCTCCAGACGGACTGACAGCACTCATGAGGAAAATTCACAGCCTGCTAAAGAAATTCACAGGATCTAGAGAGAAGCTGGAGCATGTTTCAGGCCGCCTTTAGATCACGAGATTGCAAACTGCCTGCAATTGCTGCTTCTGCTCAGTGCCTGGATGCTGGAGCCTTTCTACAATCAGCATCTCTACTTACAGCCCATTTTGCAGCCTGTTAAACTATTGACTTTAGCTCTTCCAGAAATTCTGCATATAGAATGTATTCTAGATTTGAAACAAATAGCAAAAAAACTACAAAATTCATTTGTCAGAAAATCTGAGATATTCTTGATAGCAATATAAATATATATATATTTATGCATACACACAAGCATTTCATTTTTACATTGCTTTCCCTGTGATTGCAGAAGAAGGAGGAGAATCAGTCCACAGAAACAGTATTTCTCCTGTGCATAACAGGCTGCCATTTCAGGACCAATATTACTAATGTTCCTTCTGCTGAGTTTCACTAATTTCTCAGTGCCATTGTCAATATAATGGGACTTCCACTTACTGGAAGACAAATAACTATCTTTGCTTGGAAATACAGGCTATACTTAATGATATTTCTTTTTTTTTTCATTTTTTATTTTTAAATCCTCTAAATTAAACACACAAAAAAACCTGACAAATCTAAGCAATTAAAAATGAGATAACAGTTGTTCTTGATTATGAAAGCCAAAGCACTCTGCTGGCCACCATCAGAGGCTGCTCCTGAACTGATAGATGCATGGCACTGCACTGGTTAAAGAGCCCCAGCTTGCTGTGACATGAAGTTACCAGGTGTGCCTATACCCTCTGCATTTGTTCAGGAATTAAATGACCACTGTGCTGCCGATGGGATTTGCCCCAGTGCCTCCTGTTTGCCACCCTGGGAACGCAGTGCACATGTTCTACTTCAAGCCCCTTTTAACCGAGAGGCCCCTTCCCACAAACACGCATGTATCAAGCTGATGGAGCACATTTGTGAGAAACTGCACCTTGAAGACTGAAAGAATAAATCTCTTTAATAAGCTTTTAGGTTTTCCTAGTGATGCAGATTGAAGTAATATTATAGAAATGTGTATAGTTGTCAGTAATTTTACAGGGACTAATAGAAAATGCCAGGACTCCTTTGTGAAATGGAAACATTACACATGATTTTTTTTTTTTTTTTTTTTTGTGTGTTAAAGATTCTTGCAAGGACAAAGAGGCTGCATTTCTATCACATTGATCCATGCAATAATTGCATATTTCCTGGGATTTCCTTTAACATCAGCTCAGCTAAGTTGCTCTTCGCATTTTGTTCATGCATGGAATGCCACAGCAATGCAATTAATGCTAAAGCAATCAGTTACAAGAAATACAGTTACCAAGTTGGGAATGACACTATGTTTTTGTTAGCTGAAATCTCAACAATGCCTACCGGCCCCAAAAGAAGTCACTTTGAACTTGGAAATCCATGAAAGAACATCATAAAATAGATGCACAGAGTTCTTAGCAAGCCATAAGTGATGCTTCCAATCTGGCCCAACCCTATCTGTGACAAAACTCCCATTTACAAGTGGCAAAAAAACTCAGGCTGTTTATCATGTCAATGTGACTGCAAATGAAACAAATACCACCACTGCCTCTTTTTAAGACAAGTATTTTTTGGAGACGCAGTAACAGCAGGACTGCCTGGCTTGACTAATGCTGTGGGTACCTGCCCCTCGGGAGCGCAGATGCCAGGAAATAGCTTTGGAGGGTAGTGACTTGTAATGATCACACTGGATATTTTAGGGCACTGCTTAGTATCATTCTAGATTAACTCATATATATCACTGGTATAAATCAGATGGAATTCATGTTGGTGCATTACATAGAGACACTCAGCCTAATGTTGGCTGAAATTTTGAGGGATGGCATATCCAAATTGACTCATTAGATGACCTGAGCACAGTTCAGAAAGGGGAGAACTGTCCCTGAAAACTGCATCACACTGTGGCCCCCTTTGTACCAAAATGAGAGTGCTGTCATTCCTGTGCATCTCCTGTGCAAGTAAAACTAGTCTGAAAACATGACCTATGTCCCCTGAATGGGACATTTTGTGGGACCTCAAAGCAGGATTTTGTCCTCAGACATTCCTAGTTATTATGGTATTACATACACAGATGTGACATCCACTGAAAGAAAGCAATGTGCTTTCCCCAGAATTAATCTTTGATTTATAAAGTCTGATCAACTTAAACCCTTTTTCTAGTCCTACACGAGCCATAACAACTTCCATAGCATGCAAAATGCTGAACCCTTCTTTTAGAGGAAGGAAAAATTTCTTCAGAGGCACCGAACCACAGAAGCCCCTGCTCTGCTCACATCCATCCTGCACATGCATGCTGGCTGCTGCTGGCAAACAGCAGAGCTCACTGCTGAGGATCCCAATCCTCACCCTGATTTCCCTTTTTAGGATTTTACCATCAGTCAGGTCTGGCAGAAATTGGTTGGTAGCTTCAAGAGGTGTTGGGGGAGAAGATGACTGATGGGAGCACAGCCATCAGAGCTGCATTTTGTTAGGAAAGCAGGTTAAAAAAATTGCTGATGGAGACTGGGACAAAAGTAGATGCAATGTCAGGATCTGTGGCGTCTAGATTTTGATATGCAGTAGGTGCCTGTCCAGTATAGTTTGTACAAACGATCACTGTTCCACTCCATTAGCTCCTCATTAGAGCAGCATACTGCACCTTAAAAGTAGCTTAACCTTAAATTACCAGTATCCAAGCAAAAGCAAGAAAAAATAGTACATCAGGACCTAGTCAGAGAGATCCAGCACATGTCAATTAAGAAGACAGCCAGCATGTTTTAAGCCACAGCTCCACAGAAGAGCATCAATGTGTACCAGGATGCTGGAGCTTTAATAATTCACAATTTCCTTATTGAGGTCTGATGATGCTAAAATAAGGTGTTGAAGCTTGATTAGTAGTAGGAACATAGCAGCTTAACCTCTAACATTTAGCCTTCTCCTCTGGATCGAATTACTGATCTTTATCTTGTTGAGCTGTGCTAGCAGTTGGCTTGGGAACATTACACCTTTCTAAAAGCTGTCAATCTTTGTCAGTGTCTTTGCACAATGGATTGGAATAGCTATTTTTAAAGGCCTATGTCACCTTTTCGTAAGGATGGTGTTTTTATACTATATCGAGGGTTTTTTTAATACACATTGCCACATGCTCAATATCACCTCTGACTAAGAATAACTTCTATTAATTTTACTCTGATTTCTAGTGAATGGGTGTGATAAGATGAAGAGTCATCAAAGCAGAGGAGGAGAAATCATAACTTAAATTATTCATTAACACTGATTTGGGGCTTTCATTTTAATTTATTTTTCTGTCAAGAGGTCAATTCATTTTTCCATGTACAATGGATTTCTCCAACATTAGACTGAGATATATTTCCCCAGCACTGTGTTAATACAATCTTATTTTAATGTATTATTTTAGCTAAAAGTAGTAACAAAGTAGTGCAAATGTACAACAGGAAAAAATTTACTAAGATCTGCATAATTTTTTCCATAAAAATATAGAATGACAGCAATACTAAATTAAATGTTAGCCTTTGTAATGGATGATGTTCCTCTCTTGCCTTTACAAAATCAATCTCCATTTTGTAAGGATGAAAAAAGTCTTCACGTGGAGCATTTTTCCAGCACATCCAGAAATCCATGTATAGACTTCTGGCTAGACATGAAAGAGCACCAATTTGTCCCTTTAAATCAGTTTGCAGTGATAGCAGTAAAATTCACATCAGCTCCTTCATGAACAGCTCCCTACAGAACAAGGGTACTGCAATGTACTGCGCCTGTCCTTCACTTTTTTTGCCCAGGATGGTGGACAAGATTGCGCACAGGAACTCTTGCACTGGTTCTCTGTGCTGTCTGCAGCGGCTGGATGCTGCAACAACACAGATTTCAGCAGATGCTGAATTCCCTCTGAGGCACGTTCCCACTCTTTCATGAAGGGGCAAACTAGATTTTAGGTGTATGCCTGCAGCAACACTGCAGAAGGACAAAGCTGTTTCCAAACTAACTTTGAGGTCTAAGATCTACTTCCCTCTTACCCCAGTGTGAAACCAAGTGTGATTTCATTCAGAATACAGTAAGGTAGTTTATAAAAGACAGAAGATTTGGCATTAATTTAAACACACTCCAAGTTTCCAGCACACAGAATTGGGAGCAGAATTCGGAGCAGAAAGTTCATTTGAAAATGTGTATTTATTCCCACCTGGTTCTGCTGCTGCTGTTAATATATATGCTTGCCTTGCAAAGTACTTTAAAACTCAATAAACCATCATAGTAAAATAGGATAAAATGTTTTTATAGTAACAATATCTCTCCCTACTATGGGACCTTTCATGCCAAAGTACCCTAAAGCTCTTTATAAATGTAACAAACTGATATTCACATGCTTCATCTACAAAGATCATTTCACCCACACTGAACGGCAGGTACGAGCAATAGCTTTTTTCACAGCTGGCAGAACCTTGAGCTAACTGACAAAACAAATTACAGGTTACACAGGTACAAAATAAGAGCATTTTGCTTGCTGGAAAACATTCCCTTTTTATTGAATGAAGATATCCACTTTTTTTTAGGACCTTACCAAGAACAAATTAGATAATTGCCTTGTACAGCTCCATATAAAATCCTGAAATACTCCCTGTTATCTCAAAAAGAGCCATCCCATTCTGCTTCTGGACAACTCCAAGCGCTACCATGGGAAGGGTCACCAAACTTGGTGGATGAAGTCCAAGCACACCTCATACAGAGCTGGTTACTTCACGTGCAGTGCCTGCAGGACCATGTCCCAGAGATCTAAGGATGCACTAAGACCTAACCAAGTTGCTGATGCCAAAATTAAGACCTTCCTTCACACAGTTCCGCTGCTGAGAACCCTATCTCCCTTCCCAGCCTGAGAGCTCAGTACTTGGTGCTCGCCCATGCTGCTGTCAGGCTTCTTCCCCTCCTGTCAAGCTGTCTCCGGGTTAAACATTTTGTCACGGACATTCCCTAACAGGGATGCTCATGCTGCTCATGAAGCCACAGCAGCAATCACAAATAAACCAAACCACTCCACTGGAACCATCGGGGGGTTGTGCTGGGGAAGGGAATGGCATGCGTGTGACCCGTCATGCTCCTCCCTGCCTGCCCTCCGGGCAGCCAAAGACCCTTCTGCAAAACCCTTCTGCCTCTTTTTTCCCTCTTTATGCTAAGAGAGAAGCATACATACGGGTTTGGGTTTCAGCCCTGCACATTCCTGCCAGGCCAGCGAAACACAGAGGAGTGAACCAAAGGTCCATCAAATGCTCAATTTTCCCAATGTGCCGCCATTACAAGAGTGCCACTGCTAGATAACTTTGTGGTGGCTCACTGTGAAAATGAAGGTCACAAGTTGTCAAAACGGCCCTCTGCTTAATCTGCAGCATGATGAGCTCCCGGTCCGACAGCTGACCAGGCACTGCGGGGATGTGGTTTCAGAGCTCTTTCTGCGAGTTTGAAGCTTTCTCTTTTGTTTTATTGCTTTTCAGTGTAATGCTGACAAGGAAGGAAGAAAATTTTTCACTGAACTTCTTCCCAAGGTATATGAAGAATCAGAAACTGTCCCATACCTGCGCCAGTTTTGTCTAGGCATTGGGCGAGGACAAGGGTAACAGGTTTTCAGGGGTGGCAGGCACTGAGAAATGCTCTAAGCTCAGGGCAAACCCCAAAGCTGTCTCATCTTCTTCTTTTCCTGCAAACCTGAACAGCAGAACATTTCTCTTAAGCTTTTGTCCCTGTATGAAGTGGGAAAAGTGAAAAGCAGGAAAAGACCAGAAAACCCAGTGGAAACTGGAATGATCTCCAGTCACCCATCATTATTTTTCAGATAATAATATAATTTTGTGATTGCATTTACCCTAAATAAACAAATAGCAAATGCTACATGAAATACCTACACACCAAGGAATCTCTCTAATTTGTTTTAAAAAATAATTTTTGTCCTTCCATTTTTCTCCTGACCCCACACCATGGAGAGTAGCCCTGGCTAAGCCAGCTGGACTCCTTGAGCTACATCCATGTGTACACCACTGCTGAACAGCCATGCCCTACTTCTCATTGCTGTATGAAATCTCAGAGAAGTGTAGGATTGCCATACTGTGTGGCAAAGGTGCCTCATTCTTATTTAATGATGTGGCTTTTTTTAAATATAGAAATATCAATGGAAACAAAAAGAAGTCCCAGAGAAAAAATTTGTGCTTGCTTTGTTTTTCTCCTGAAAGACACAGCGCTGTGATATCATGGCACTGACTGCCAAGCCGACAACTAGATTGACTAGTAAATATGTATTTTAGTGGAGCTCAGCAGAACAATATCCTCTGTAACGTAAGTCATTCCATTAGTAAGACGGAGGTACTCGAGAACGTTATATCATCTTTATTTCTTCTGGAAGGACTTCACTACCATTACTATAAAAAAAGTGCTTCAGAGACTGTAAATACATTTAAGTAACTCTGATGAAACAATAGGATCTGACTAAAATGTGAGGTGTTTATCTCATCTGTCAGTCTGATATGGGATAAAAGCCACAGCAGCTGTGGCAGATGCAAAAGCACCTCTCCCTGATAATTTTTTCCCTCCGCTAAGATGCTTTTCTACATAAAGCATATGCTGCACCATACTACCATGTAGGTATTTCTCTCTAAATAAAGAGAAGTTGATTACAGTAGGCAACTCTGACTATTGCCCAGTAAGACACATAATTTATGGTAATGAAAACCAGTAGGTGTTTGTGTGAAGTACTGCTAAACCCAAATGGTCAGAACATGAGTCAGGCTCAGCATCCTCCCCTACAATCAAATGACTGATTTCAACATTGTGAGATGTTTTTAAATTAAGATAATAATAAGAATAATGTATTTTTACTCTAAGTTCCACTATACTATCAGATTTTATCACTAAGTATTCTTTGACAAAGATGAAAACCAGGTAGCATACCTTGTTTTCTAAGTGAGACTCAGCCTTAATGACTTCAATCAAACATCTGAAGACAACCAGCCTTCCCTGGGCTACACAATGATCAGCAGGCACTGGCCATCATAAAGTTGTGACTCAGCTGTAAGGCAATCAGAGGAGGGTGGATGATGTTGGCTGCTGATCCTCTGTGGGGTACACAACAACTTGACATTCCTATGCAGCTAGATTTCTTGTGTTTCTCTTCCTAAGGAAGCAATCTAAAGAAATCACCATTTCTAGTGTTCTCAAATTTTAAACAAAGTTCCATTACTTCCTGTCACTGCAACTTCTGCCCAGACAGCCATCCTAAATGGCAGAAGCAAGATACCACATACTAAAGACTGATTCCCCTAAGGGGGCATGCATTCATGGCCTGTGCCGCAACACAGATACACTGAAGTACAAGCCTACAGGAAGAGCGAATGCTTTTTATCCTCATTGCTCCTACACTCACTCAACAGCTGATACCAGTAGAAGCACACGCTACTATTGGCATTAGGTGGATAGATGCACATGCAGGTGAGAGAAAGCTGCACACATGCACACACCTTCACTTACAGATTCAGAGAGTTTAGCCATGATGTTTCATTCATAGAATATCAATACAGATTTAATTCAATTTAATTTTAGCTAAATAAAAAGCTCTCTCACCCCAGTAAGACAAGTGATTTCTCCTTGCTGAGATCACTTTACTGCCTCAGAAGTGCATGTCATCTTTAGGACACAGTACACAGTGATACCACAAGAGATAAGTATAAACACTTGGTGTAGCTCAAGAAAAAAAAAAAAATTGATCAAACTGAATTGATTTCAAGCATGCTGGTCTCAATCTAGGAAAATACTCAAACTTTGGCTTTATTTCAAGAACCTTCTCGGTGGGATCCTACTCAATGAAGAATTTATGCAATACCCAGATCTCAGTGAAGATGGCATTTGGGCTCAGGTTTTTAACCACACTTTGCTGAGTCAAAGTTTTTGCTATTAGTACCATGGCACTAACAAAAACAAATATTTCCTTAATGGTGGCATGTTACCAGAAGAATTACAATGTTCTCCCTTATGTAGGACAGTGGGACAATGTTGGATGAGATCTAGAGACTCCAGGCAAATGTAATCTGCACCATAGTGATACTGCCAACAAGGTGTGATTAACCAAGTGTGCCTTGACACCCGTCCATGTTATCAGCATTACTGGGATTCCCAGTGTCCAGGACACTCCTATTCTCATTTCTTCTGAGAAGTAAACAGTGAAAATATTTGATCAATATTTAAACATACACATGAAAGAAAAAGCACTCTATTCCCTGAAAGCAATAACTGCAGCCATACCTTCACCCCATCTGCACATCCAATGCATGCTTTTAGATTAAGATCAACCTCCTAAAAGACTGAAAATATATTGTTTTAAATCCCTTGAACATTATTAACAGCCTGTTAATTTATCTGAATGGGAATGTCTAAGGATTCGTCAGAAGTGATACATCCTAAATTTCTGATTAGTGGAAATGAGAAATACTGTACCAATCATCCAGTTAATTCACTGAAGAGTTTTATTATACTTGCAGATATTTGGTATCGAGATGTCATATTCTCTTAATGAACACAATAAAGAATGAATGACTGGTAAAGCTTTCAGCTCACGATACCTATAAAATCTAAGTGTTAGCAAGGTGTTATATACAGATTAATTTATAGATTCATATTAACACACTGCATGCTCTCCTTTGTATGGCTACAACTTCTCAAGCGTGGAAGGTAACTTTCACCATATAACATCCAAGTTACGATGTGTGTTGCTCCATGCTGCTCAGGACAGATGGCTCCAAACTGGGAACCCTGTGCATGGCATGTACACAGCAGTTCAAGAGAGACCAGGCAGATGCAGATTTTACAAACAAATCAAAGCAAACAGCCCTCTTGTTAACAGAATCCTGTCACCTTTTGTCTCTAGTTTGGTACTTGGAACTAAAAGATTCTTGAGGATCTTAGGGACACATTCATGGTCCTGCTGGGTTCAGTGGGAGCTGGGTATCAGCGGGCAAAAGCAAAATCAAGATTTTAATGTTAGTCTTTTCTTTGGAAATGAAGGAGTAGTTTTCTTCTGGTCATCATATTAAATCACTCTAGCAACTAAACAAACACTGACAAAGAAGATTTTTTAATAATAGATGTTAAAATGTGAATCCAAACAAAGCAAACATACCTACAGAACGGCTGCTCTGAGTATAATGTGTATCATTAACCATTATATGTGTCTGTACTGAGACCAGAATTACAAAAGGCCAAATTTTCTTAAAAGCATGTTAAAATATTAATAGATATCTGAAACAGTTTTATTGCACGGGCTGCCAGTCTTATGAAAGATTACATCACACTGGAAGACGGGTAGGAAAAATGCCCAGACACTGGTGACCCGCTGCACTGAGTAGCATCGTGAAAACCTAATGAGAGATAACGAGATTGAACATTAGAGCTGGCAGCAAGTCTGGTGTGGAGGGGCTTTACTGGGAGCACTGGCTATAAATTTCATACCATCCAGCACGCTAATTTTGTAAATATAAGGAGCATGTACTTGCAATCCTACACCAGCACTGTGAAGTCACAGCAGAGGCAGAGACATCTGTTATCCAGTTATTTTTTTCCTCATAATTGACATGGCATGACTTTATTGCTTATAAAGACAGACCATACTGAAGCTCAGCTCTGAAGTCAGTCTCTTTCTCGAAATTACCATCACTCCATCACTCATGCTCCCTGGTTCATTTTCATGTGGTTATGTGTGAGTGCTAAGGCCGCTTTCATTAATTTTTTACTTGAAACAGCAAAGCCTCAGAGTACCTATTTGGGAGAGAGGAAATGCAACATATTACAATTAGGAGAAGTAAAATACAGCGCTGGGTTCGATCCTTTGCCCGCTTACTTCATTTAAAGGTTAGTAGATGACAGACACAGGGCTGGGAACACTGGCAAATTTTGGAAGAGCTGTGCAAACATAGCTATGAACTCAATTCCAAGTCCACTCACATACATTAATCAAGTACTGATTAAATAATATTAATAATAAGACAATTGATTCTGCTGCTACTAAAATTAAACAATTTTATTCTTCCATTTAGAATAGAGCAAGGATCTCAAACTGTATGTGTTCTGACCACAGGCTCAAAGAAATTCTAATCTGCTTTCAAAAAAAAAAAAAGCAGGAAAAATATTTCAGTTCATGTTGGAGTCCTGAGGTACCTTTCAGACTCAGCCCACTCTGTAGACTATGGCAGAGAATGTAAACATAACCCTATTCAAAAGGAAATGTCCCATACAGGCCGTACCTAATTTTCTCTGTTGCAGAGACAAGACAAAGCAGATGAATCTGCCATTTCCCCTTGGTTTTGCAGAAGATTGTCTCTGCCCAAACTGCTGTGCCAGTAATCTTCCACAGGCATCACTCACCAAAATCTCTCATCACACGCTAATGGAGGGAGCTTAGGGGTTCCACCTTCAGGTATGGGACTGGGCTTCTGCCACAGCACTTGGTAAGCAAGGAGACCATCCCGATGCATTTCTGACTACAACACCTATGTTTTCTCCAAGTGTGGGGTTGATGCTTTTTATGGCATTTTTCATCCTCAAAACAGTTTCAACCATTAGTCTGTTGATTGCTCTCATTATTGACCTAAGCTTAGGGAGAAAGTGGCAGTAGAAAAATTTCTTATACCATCATGCTACACACAGATTATGTATGGATCATGTGATTTCCAATTTTATCCCTCCTTATTGGGTTCATATTTCCTGTAAAAGGTTTTGACTAATTGCAGGTTTGACAAGAGTCGCATCACATGCTGCTGGTGAGCGCATGGGCACAGGTCAGCCAGTCAGACGGTCAGTCTGGGAAACAGATCCATATTCCTAATCCTTAAAGCTGATATAAAGCAGAGATAAGTGCGTTTGTGATTCGGAGGTTACTCTGGGTAAATATTTGAAGAGAAATGAACTCTTAAGAGAGAAAAACTGGAAACAAGATGTCCTAGTGACAAGGATTTCTAAGAAGTGGATCATCTGATTTTTTTTTTTTCCCCCTTCTCGTTTAGTCTCTCTGCTGAGGTTCATGGCCTTGAAGCTGCAAGAAGGCTTTTTTTTCCTTCCCTTCTACCCCCCTCCCCCCTTTTTTTTTTTTTTTTTGTTTTTAAACACTCCTTTGACCACTCCTCTACAGAAAACTGGAGATGCATAAGTTTCTAGCAGGAACCACTGAAAGATTCCTTCTATACCTTTTCTTGCCCAGCCTCTGAAAAAGCCTCCAACCAAAGCAGGAGACTCCTGCCTCAGAGGGGATATCTTTCCAGTTCAGCTTGTTATTCAAGGACAAAATGGATAAGCTGTGTTTGAACTCTGAAACACCCAAACCTGCACTAAGCTTAGAAAGTTGCAAAGAACCTGAAATTTCTCACCTAATTTGTATCTGGCTCAGTTAGGCATTTCCCAGTTAAGGCATCAAATACCATATGGCACCATATAATTTATCTTTCAGGCATCTTCTGCAGCATCTCTTCCTAGTTCCTCAGATTCTCCCACTCATTTTAGACCTTAAGTACATCTTCCATCAACTCACTTAATGGCAGAGAGATTTTTTCCAATAACTCACACCATGCGAACTCGAGAGTCTTGTTCGAACAACCACAGGCAGCTACAACAGCCATGGGATCATTCCACAGCTATTGAAGTCTGGATGTTATCGTCTGATTGGCAGCAGAGGTATTTTGTCTCAGATTTTATTTCTCTCATTTTTCTCCTCTCATAATAAAACATATATCCTGTTCAGCCACTCAGTTTTCTTATTAATATTGATCAGCTATAGGGAAAGATTGATTCCCATATAGATTTTTGTTTTAATTTCAGCTGTGCCTTCTTGCTCATGATGCCTTGNTATGAAAGCCCTCTACAGCAATGCCTTTGAACTGCAGTGTACCTGCAGTCAGCTGGCAGCAGGGTGAGGGGGGCTGGTGCCAGCACCTCGCTTCTGAGCATCCTGGTCTCCACCATCACAGACAGGAGCCACAGCTCAAAGCAATCATTGGGGTTGTTCGCATGGGGAAAACCTATTGTGTAGAGAATGCTAAGGAATTATATCTGAGAAGAAAACTTTAAACGTATTTGGAGCACATCCATGATTTACATCAGTTCAGAGAGGAACAATTAGCTTATGACTAATGCTGCATTAAAAATACCACTAACCCCAAGGGTGTGTAAGTCCAAGTTTTGTTGCACCTTCTGTTGCGAGTACGTGAACATGAGTTACAGCTAGGGAGTATGTCCTGAGCGCTGTATTCAGCCCAGCAGTGTTCAGTCTTCTGGCATACAACGCGGGCAAAGTCCCCAACACCAGATGCTGCAGCGGGACGTGGTCCCACCCCTGGGTCTGTGCCACAGCTAGCTGCGCAAGAGGGCTTGCTAAGTTCACTGTTCATTATTACAACAGTTCTGCTACCTTAACACATTCTAGTAACAAATCAGAAAGACCTAGAGAGAAGTCCAGCAAATACTGCATCAGCAAGTCATAGATGTCTTCAGGCATCCCCCTGCACAACTCCAGCTCCCCAACTAACCTGAAGGGTCAGGGAGATCAAAGTCTGAGCATGGCTCCAGAGGTAGCCACAGAGCTTCTTGGGACAGGATGTCTGCATGCCGCCCTGGGCATGGACACGCCAGAAGTACCAACAACAGGGAAAATTGCACAAAAGCAGCTGACAAAACAGAAAATTAATTACACAGATCACATCTGCAGCATTGGGACTAGGCATTAGAGGCCTATTTCCACATGACTCAGGGGCACACAGTCTGAAAAGCCTGTAAAGGGCTTGCTCCTCCCCAGCAGCTCACCTCATAAGAGTCCTGCTGAGTATCACCCTCTGGCCTTCGGAACCTGAACGCTTATTTTAGACACATGGATGAGGTTTGGATGCCTGCAAACACCAAGCTCCAGCATTGCAGTGGGACATGACACTGCTGAACCCCTCCTGGCTCTGCCACCAATCACACGCTACTGCATCAGAGCAGAGCCAGCACAGTGGCACTTGCTGCCACACGGCTTTACAGGATAAACGATGCAAAACTTAAACCTTCCCTTTATTCAGGCAGTCCAGGAATTGTTGATGCCCATGTGCCCCACTGTTTGAATTATAAATATATATATGCATATATAAAATATATATAACATTATACATCTGCAGTTAGTTGTTGCCTTATTAACAAGTGCTTTTCTTATCAGGGAGAGTTAAGCCAGGTTACCAAAGCTCTCCAAGGGAAGAGCTCAGCTGAACCAGAGACACTTCAAAGCACAAGCACCATTTATATAAAGTATCGCACAATATTATTTTATACTTCCAGTTTTGAAAGGCTGTGTACTTTTTCCCATTAGACTAACAAATTACAGCAATTGTGGTCAGCAGTGTGGAGGTTTCTCTGCAGAGTATTTGCCCCCTGGGAGGAAGGAAATCAGAGGGGTGTTAAAGCAATACTGTGCCTTCCACTCGGTGTGCGGAGCTGCCTGATAATGGTTAGCTAAGAGGAGCCGTAAAACTGCCATTGCTGCCACCAGTGGGTGTTGCTGCAAATCCTGCATCTCAGTAGCCCTCTTGAAAAAGGACAAAAAGAAAAGAAACCCAGAATACAAAAAACAAAAAGAAAGGAATGGTGAGTGAGCAACTAAGGGAGATGTAAACACCATTCTCTAGCTGAACTTCAGTTATTCTCATGGAACTTTTTTTTTTTTTTTTTTTAAAAGTACATTGCTTTGACTTCCAAGTTCAGGTGCATGCCTGTTGAACCACTTCAGGTGGAAGTATTTCCTTAAAGTTCTTCCCCCACTGAAGTCTCAAGCAGATTCAAAAGCTTCTGAGGTGTAAGGACCTCATGTAATTTGAGTTTTGATTAGACTGCAATTTAAAAGTATTTTTATTGTCCTCTCCCCCCTCCACTCCCAACCACAGAAACTGAAAGAGCTCATCCCATAGCTTATAGCATAGCAAAGTCACACATAGTAGCCCTGGGATTTTGCCATGTGCATTTACACCCAGCATGCACCATGTATGGCATGCAGCCTACAACGTGTGTACTGAATATGAAGGTGGTATTGGTTATGCTAGGCACCTAAATGTGTAACTGGTTGCGCCTGGGTAACACCTGTTGAAATACTAGACAGCTGATTTCAAATTGTTGCAAACTTTGGATGTATGGAGGTGCATGGTCTCACATCTGCTGGATGTCATTGCAAAAGCGATGTTACAGAACAGGTATGAATCAATAAGATTATTGAACTGCCTCAAGTATTAGAAAATGAGGGAGTTTGAAATGGCACAGAAATAAACAGGATACACTCATTACATACCTCACTACATGTTTTCTTGTTGGACTATAACAACCTTCGTAAACTTCTGCAGTTTTTTTTTCATTAAAGTAGATTGAATACATGAGAAAAATGCCTGCAGCAGGGAGACATTGCAATCTCAGATGTAAATGTGAGAACATTTTGAACATGTAAATTATCCTGCTATAATCCACATTTATCAAACTCATTCCAAGCTTTTAGATAAAGAACCGTGTTATATAAATGCTTGTGAGCACTTGTTCTTTAAGACTTATCAAAGCATCATTTAACCACAGGAAGCTACTTTTTGTTCAAAAACAGTGCTGAAATTTACTTCAGAAGTTGTACCAAATATGCTGGAGTATACACCCTGTAAGATATGCAGAACACAGGTAAACAAATACATTGTTCTTTACAGACAGATAATGACTGTGCAAGATGTACTTTATTTCACATTCAAAAATGTTGATGGGGCAAGCTTACTCAAAATAACCAACATCAGCTCAAGTACATGCACAGTTCAAGAGATTGTTTTTAGATAATGTTATACTCCTAACATTAGCTACAAACCAGCAAAGGCCAGGAGATGCCAACTTTGTTACCCTGGGCACTGTATGAACACAGTGCAAGCCTGCCACACCCTACTGCCTACAGCCTGAGCAGCCCAGACAGGCAGGGGAGAAGAAATATCACCTCTCCCACAGTATTTCCCCAAGTCTTAGGCCCATGCCTTCAAGCAACAACCCTAATCTTTCAGGGGGGACCAACGATGCAGCTAGGAGCTACACACCTTTCCCCTATTGCAGCCTAGCAGCAATGCTCTCACAGCATTATATACCAGCACGGACTCTTCTGAACCCTCATGCAAACATCAGTAAGATCATGATTTTACCTATACCACCTAGAGGCGGATTTCAGCTCTAACAGATGCACATCTGGACACTTCTTTGCTTCTCTGTGCCACTGAGCAAGCATGCCAGCTGGGACAGAGGGAGGGATTCCCTCAGCCTGCTGACAGCAGCGATGCTCAGCAATTCCAGCTCCTGCTTCATGACATTTGTATTGTATACACGTTTATTATTTGGCCCTATTTTAGGTGTCTCTGAAACTCTGGAACTTAGAATTGCCTTTTATCACCAGACGTTCACATGAGAACGTGAAATGCCATTCCTTAGCTTATACCCTTTTTAACATGATCTGCTGGATCTTTCTTCCTTCCCCCCCAAAAAAAATCTTCTCATAATGAAAAGCAATATTTTAAATAACATGTCCAAGCAATGTGGTAAAATTGTCAAACTTGAAACATTTTAATGGACTGGAAATTTGAATGTCTGTACTTGAAAGCCTGGTTTACTTTGACAATATTGCTTTTTCTCCATAGTTACCTCTGACCTCCTGTATTACTGTCAGTGGATTATTTTTTCACTGAGGGAGATGCTTAAGCATGGACTGGAGTAGATAAGTGATATGGTCAAATCGCTACTGGCAAACCCTGGAATTACTGACCACTTTAATAGCTCCTGCTGACCTCCAAATGAAACTTCACCTTTGGTTATTAACATGTCTCTCTACTTTTATGATTTTTTGGAACATAATTTGTCACAGTTTTTATCTGCACAGAGCAAGCGTTCAGCTTTTAAAAGTGTGAGTTATCTTTTTACAACTGCTAACAATTATACATCACAGAACAGACCAGTCCGAAAACCAATTATGAACAGACCTGCATGGGAAGCATGGCCGGTCTTGAAGTTTGAATTATAGATTTCTGAACTATAACTACGTTACAGCCTGCATTCAGAAATGGGAAACCAGACTTTGAAAGGGCTTGTAAGATCAGTGAGATATGATAAGGGTGTAGAAATTAATTGCCCTTGTTTTGTATTAAAATCTGATAAAGGGCTCACAGCACCATTTGAGATCACACAGAGCACCAGGGCTGTGTTTGCTGTCACCAACAAGAGCCTGCATGGGGCCAGCTTGGCCAGCACAGCCCCTGCATGTCCCTCACTGCCACTGCAGTGTGCCCAGGCCTCCAGCCCTGGCTCAGAGGCTTTCACAGAGCCCTTCCCGCAGGCTTGGCACTGCCTCTGATGATTCAGAGCAGTGACATTTTGCAACCATATTGTACAAGTAGAAGCAACTAACCTGAGTCGTGCAAGTAGTGCCAAAAGGCTTTCAGATGATCAGAGCAATATGCCAGTCAGCTACAGGTCGATTGACCAATTAACAATTAGACGTGGAGCGCCGGCATGCTATTTTGGAACATTATTTGCCAAAAGACCAATTATGTGGGAAGTTTTAATTTAAAAAACACTTTTCATTTCTAAAATGCATACTGGTTCCTAGCCTTAGCTTCATACCATGAGGTGCTGGTGGCAGGCTGCAGCCCTAGGGACAGGTTGGAGCTGGCAGCATGACAGCAACACTTCAGCAAAGCCTCCAGGAAACCAGCCAGGGCTTCCAATTTCACTTGAACACTGCTTGTGCTAAGCTAAAGGGATGGAGCTAAATAAGAGTAGAAGATGGCTGCTCAATAGGATTGGGAGTGAACACTCTGAAGGTAAAAATTCATCAGCAACTGGTGATAAGGTGCACCTTGGAGTAGGGTTTGCTTTCTAGTGGTGCAAGGTTCAAAATAGTGGGAATTTCCACCCTGGTCCATATCTATTTACAACCAGTTAAGAAAGTACCCCAGCTCAGGCCCTTAATACCTGCATTTGCTCATCCTTCTGCAGCAGCGTTGTTGGCTGAGCCCCCAGAATGGTGCTGCTCTAGGCGAAGCATCTGGCTGCCCTGCCAGCCAGACAACAGGGCAGGCATCAACTCACAGGCACCAAGCAGCCTTCACCATGAACCAGAGCTCCAGGGCATCCTCAGGTCTTTACCGAAATGCTGGGCTAACCCCTCTAATGTTTTGTCTTTGTACACAGTAGGAAACTGTTGCTCTGTTCACCGCACTAAAGACAGCTCTGTAGCTTAACCTGTAACCCATTAATACTATGGCAACCTGGAGTTAATTTATTGGGTTGGTTGCTTTTGGAGTAAAAAAAAAAGTCAGCTGTTACAGAATTTTAACATTCAGTGCCATACAAAATAGAGTTCAGAACAGGTGATTTCAAAAACCTTTGGTCACATCTGCAGAGAGAACGAGCTGCTGCTTAGCTTTGTAATGTTATTCTACAATATACACGTGATATCTCAAATGATGCTATGGTGAAACAAACCAGAAGACTTGATGCCATGTGCAGCAGTTCTTATAGCCATAACAGTACTGTATGTTTTTTTCCTCCATAACCGTACTGATCCAGATCTCACAGGAAGAGGGGAAAAGAACAAAAAAGGCGAATGAAACAAACACTTGTGAAAGCAGTTTGTGTCTGAAACTGAAATTCATCAGTGAGTAACATCCTCTGAAAGTCTCTGTCAATGCTATAACCATGTATTCTCCCACTGTACTAAAGAAGCTGAACCCGGAAAGTTATTGCTGTTTTGGAAGTCTTCTTCCACCAACTAAATGCCAGAGAACCCCTGGCAAAGACTGAAGCTTAGACCCCCCCCAAAGCATCAAGGTGTCACACTTTTATATGAAATGAAAGGCACTGAAGACATGAACCTTCAGGCTGTCAAAGCAAAGCATTTCCCAGCAGAGCTCTGCACATGGCCTGATGTCCTTCTTTATATGTTCAGTGGCAGACCCAGGCTGCTAGAAACCAGATCAGCAACAAAACTCATACCAGCCAAAAGCTGGCTCCATGCTTAAGATGTCCCAAATCTGCTTTACAGTCCAGAAAAAAAAAATAAAAAAAAATAGTATAGTCACCAAGAAAATCTACTGAATGCAGTGAAAACAGCATATGGCTATAGAATATTTGAGTTGTCTTGCTTAGTGAAACTTGCCAATGTTAGCCTGAACCATGCTCCTGCCAGGTGATTAGAAACAGCTCTCTTGTGAAACTGTTACACAACACAGTCATTGAGAGTAATTTCTAGGAATTATATTAAATCATAATAAATCACAGCAGGTTTTGACAGTCAAGCTTGTAAGTGCTTCAACATTCTTCACCCAGGCCATTCATAGACAGCCTAGCTACTGATGTTCCTAAGCCACACCAAAGCAAACAGCCTCCACCATGCTTTTCCAGGAGGTGAGAAGTCAGCATTAAATAAAATACTTGAGACTGGTGCACATCCTGCAGCTCTGCCTTTGAGCTGAATGTTGGCGTGTTAGCTGGGGGAGGCATGGCCAGCAGCCAGCCAGGAGCCCAGGAAGCGGTGTTCTGCCTGAGTAGGTGGCTGTCTTCCTTTTGAGTCACCTCTGAAACCCGCGTGCTGATGTCATGCCCCTTCAGGTGTCATCTTGTGGATATGAAGCTTACATCCTGACCGCCTGCAATTATGAAAGGCTTTGCATTTGAGGCTTTTTTCTTGTCTTGCTCTCTCCAAGTACAGCGTTGCTTAAATTAAGCATTTTGGACAAGTTCTGGTTCGGAGAGCATCACACTCCTCAGGCAATCCTTCCTGTTGCAGGCACACAAGATGAAGCCAGTCCTTGTCCAGTGGGGTTCTGCTGCTCTGCCCTGCTGTGGCGTTTTTCCCCAGACATATCTGCACTCAGATATGAAGAACCACGATGCCCTATCTCCCAGCAGCTTAAATATCCTCTCACTACAGACATTATTATTGCCTTGAGGGTAGATTTTTGTCCCTTAATCCAAGTCAATGACCTTCATATGAAAAATTTCTTGTATGTCAGGAGGCACCTTTATTAACCTGGGCAGCCTCAAGATTTCAGTGATTTCCACGGCCCTTCAAGAACTTATTTCTAGATGTAGTTTTCTCAAGGGGCTTAAGTGGTCACTAAACCTTAACAGACCTGTACAAGTGTGCAAGAAGTTTCAGTGCCCAAATTCCTTTCTGTTAGTGCTGTCAGACATCTAATGCACATCCTTGGTTTCTTTTCCATAAGAGCTATGGGGGGAAGGCAGAAAAGTAAACAGAGGAACAAAGGTGGTTGTCATGAAAAACAAGTTTGAAAAAAAAAAAATCTAAAATTTGATTTCTCTTAGTAGGAAAGCAAGGCTTAATTAACCAATACCTTCCTGTCTAACTACTGATATGAACAGGAAATTTTTGAGAAGCTGTGGCACTGACAGTCACTCTTGAAAGTAGTTGGCACTTTTCTGTGAGAAACATGAGTCTTGAGAAGAAAAAAGACTAGATGTGTAAAGTAACTAGTAGTGGAATATATCAAGGGACATGAAAACCCTCTGACACAAGCAGCATTCTCAGAAACTTCACACCCCATGCTCAGGAGCAGCGACGCATGCTGGAGCTCCCTGTCCCATTTGCTCTGCACTGAGAATGAAACAGGAGGCTCTGCCCAGCCATGGTCAGCAGCAAGTGCCTAAGGCCAGATCCGATCTCATTTGCAGCTTTGTCAATCGACAGGAGCTTCATCCACTTCAGTGGAAGCTTCCTGGATTTACTCCAGAGCAACTGAAATTAGAAGCTTGCCCTAAGTGGGCGGGACCTCATTATAACACTAAATAAGGGGTGAGTCATTTTGAGAATTTTAAACTGAAAGGAGCCACATTTGGATGACCTCTTTTTTTTTCATGCCGACGACTTATTAGATTATAGCAGATAAGAACCATGGTCTTCTTTTTTTCATGGTGACATATGTATGTCACTAATAGAAGTGGAAACAACAGTTTAATTAACAAGATAGAGCAATATGTCTAAGGAGCACAGTACATTTAACAAGAGTTCATTTTGATGTCTAAAGAGAAGCACTGGTTCAACGTACCTATAACCATTTCATCCAGGATATGTAAAGGACTGAATAATCTAAGAGGAACCAGAGATGCTGAGATGAGAGATCTCTTAGTGGGTTGCAAGAAGCTGATCACTGTGGAGAAATGATTGCCAATCTTAATTATAATTAATTATTGTTAATACCTCTCTTAGTGAGACACTTCTTAAAAAAAAGAAAGAGAAAGACATAGAATAACCACCTTACCCTGCCCAGCTCCAAAGCCTGCCAAGGCTCCCAGTAGCCCCATTCTGACTCCTGCTCTGGTCTCCCAGGTCATAAATTCTTTCATCTTCATCTTACAGCCCTTTCAAGGAGACTTTTAGGCTCCTCACTGCCTAGGTATTTTAAAAAGATGACTTACACTGATGAGATTAGGCTTGAGAGGGAGACAGCCCCCTAAATCACTTTTGGCCTTGCATCATTCGGCAAAGCAGACAAAAAATTTTCAGGCTGAAAGGGTCCCTGGAGTAATGATTCTGAGGCAGTTTAATTTGAGATTCCAGGTCTACTAAACCTTGTAATGTTCAGTGGGATACTCACTCACCCAGAGTGCGATTGTATTCAAAGTAGTGGCAAATGGAAGCAATTACAGTTGTATCACAAGTGGAAACTCTAAAGGCACATGAAGTAAAAGATGAACACCAAAAAGTTTATCTTCATCAGATTGGAAAGAAGCAAGGACAGAATACATAAGTTCTGGTGGATCTTCTGAACCTTCTGATACATTTTTATACTAAGTCTCGAAATCAATTATGATATAGAAAGATATTGAATGGGATTCCTCTGTGTCAAGGGCCTATTTCCTGCAGTAATGATTGACATAACCTGATATTGGCTCTGAAGTGATTGTAACCAATAGCAATCTGGGGAGGCAATAAGGACTGCAGGATTGTTCTCATTCGTTCTTATGACCACAACGCTAAACACCAATTACATCTGGCACAAGCTGCCTTTCACAGACACCCAAAACAGAGATCAAAGATTGATCTGAAGACCTGAAAGCCTAGCTCCAGCCATTTAGCTCAAGAGTTAGGAGGCAATTTGATCATGATCTAGAAGTACCTATGTGGGATATTTTCAAAGTATAAAACACCCAGTGAGGCCAAATATACCCAGATTAAAAGGAAATGCAGTTTGTTATGATATAACAGGGCTGAACACTTGCCTGAATATCACCTGTGCTGAACCCAGAAGGCTGAGGGCCATCTCTGAGGTGGCTCCACAGCACCCAGCGTGGGTGCTTTTACTGCTCCAGTCATGGCAGCCCAAGGGTCACTGTTGAGAGCACACGCACACTCTCACACACAGCTCAGTGCTCTCCTAGGTGGTGGCACATCACCAGCTATGCGGGCAGAGGAGCACTGCAGGCATCCCCAATGCATGCAGAGACATTGCACATGCCAAGAGCAGAACTCGGGACCAGAATGACCATCTCACACACAGTACCAGCATAACCTTCTGCCCCCGAGCTGCTCCAGAACCACCTTCCAGCATCCCTCTGTCCCCATGATTGGCTTTGGGCTCACACGTCGGGCATTGGCATGCCACTACTACAGTGCAAGGCATAGGCAAAGAGGATTTTCTGAACCATCAAGTCCCCCAACACTGCACATTGCTTCCTCGTACAGACTTCGGGATTTGCCTCTAGAGGATATACAAGCCCATTTGTAAAGCACTCTGTGCTCCTCTTGGTTTCTATATATAACTCACAGACCATACATTGCCCAATACCTGCCGCTGGGAAAGGGGAGCGGTGTAGGTGGCGACAGCCATTTTGTGGAGGTTTGGACGCCTTACAGCTGGCACTTGCTAACAGATCCCAGGGGAAAACCAAAAATGAGAGCCTGTGTGGAGGCGTTGGGCTGGGACAGACACCTGCATCCCAGGGGACGTTTCGGTCCTTCATGGTGGTGGTGGTTCAGCCCCAGCTGGGCGTATGGCACCAGCGGCGCAGGCATGGCAGCTAGGCCTGACAAGCTGCCGAACCGGCCCAGCCACCACAGGAGCAGCTCCAGACAAACTTTTTACCTCACTGCTCTCGATTGGGGCTGGTTTTTGTAAGCCAACTTTGTTGCTGACTAATGGCCTTTGGCGATTGGCACGGGAAATGAGACTTCGCTGAACAGCAAGGTACGGCAAACTGAAATGACAAGATTATACTAGCAGTTCATTAAAGCAGATGGGGGAGATTAGGGTGCTTGTTACTGTGATAAAGCAAAATTGCATGTGTATGAAACATGCCTGGACAGAGCTTTTTTTTTTTTAAAAAAAAAAATTAACATCAAAAAATGCTACCTTTTTATCTCAAAGAAAAAAATGAAAAAGAACTAGAAGAAGTCTGCTCTGGTAGACAGAGAAAGTTAACAAATTTGGCATGAAGTACATGTGGAAAACAAGGAAAAAAATACATTTCTCCTGGAACTTGGGCTTCCTCTCCTATAAAAGCCCTCATATGGGAGAAGCAAACTAGATCCCTCACCAACCACAGTCACTCCAGCCTGCTCTCACTCTTACTTTCCTTCTCCGTTTCTGTCTCCCTTCCCTGCTGCAACAGGATGCCGCTTTGGAAGGAGCATGTTGTCTCAGTGCTGAAATGCAAGATACCTCGGCTTAGGGACCCACCCACTGGAAAGAGTCAGGAGCTGGCCTGAATTAGCAAAAACACCTTGTTGGTATCCTGAAAAAAAATCCCAGTGCTTATGGGAAAAGCAGACATCAAAAGTGTCCAAATCACACCAGATGGATATGCCCAGAGACCACTTCGCAGCTCAGGGCTGGGATCTTTCTTTACTACAATACAACCCAAATTCCAATTTTACTGAAGTTGAGGGGACTTGAGAACTTGGCTCAAACATCTATCTGATCTTCATGATTTAAACCATCCTCCCTACAGCAGGAGAGAGGCCATAAGGAACAACCAATGCTTTGGGATAGTTTGAGCTGAGGCTTGATTTCAGATCTGAACTTTGTCATTCAGGCCTCTCTTCCCTTTCTTCTTTTCCTTTGTGTTAGCAATACGCACTGACTTTGTAGATCAATGCAGAAGGCTGTAAATGATGCATGAAATGAAAAATCCCTGTCCAGCCAGCACACAGAGAGAATACAGACAACACTGTCCTGTCATTGCTGTGGTATTTGCTGCAATGTTCACAGCTAGAAAAGCCCACTAAGTCCCAGAACAATGCTGGACTATTTTAAAGTCTCAAGCTCTTTGGAGAGAGAGGGGAAAGAGGAAGGGAGAAATGAACTCCCCATACACCCACCTCCTTTCTGTCTTTGTTTTGGAGAGTTTTCACCAGGGCAGACCCTGCTCTCCCATACAAGTCTTTCATTGCTCTCAACCCCCAAGAAACATTCCTTCCCCTTCCTGGATGGGGGCGGCAGGCAAAGAGGAAAGAGAAAAATAAAGAGATCGTATCAAATAAATGCTTTCATCAGACCAGCTCGGCATGAATCATCGGCCACAGGGCACAGGGACTTGCCTCTTGAGCACAGCGCTCCTCAGAGGGGGTTTGGCAGCGGTCACAACCATCAACCAGGGGGTCTGGTGGCTGTCCCCATTCCATTGCCCCTCCAGTAGGAAGGCGGACAGTCACGTTCAGAGACACTGAACTCTTCCCCGCATCGACACTAGGGATGATGAGTGCTTGGCAGCACTATTCTTCATATGGAACATTAAGCTGAGGTCTTGCACACTCCTGAACATTAAATATCCCATGATAGCCATGAAGAAGAGCTACGGGTTTTATTAACCTCAGTGTCCTGGACACATTGCACCAGGAAAGTCATCATTAACCTACCTTAAGAATACAGGCTAGGGCCCTCTTTGCAAACTATGCTCAAAGAGATACAACCCTATGAAATACCTTTAATAATTTAAAGCAACTACCAAATGTTGCTATAAAGGATATAACCTGACCTCGAGGAAGAAAAATCCGTAAAGACTTTGACATAGTAAAGTGTTTCCAGCATTCAGATCTAGAGCTAGATGCTTATGGCTAGTCAGTGCTTAAAGCACCACATACACACTTCTGCCCCATGCCCACCCGCTGCCATAACCTGTTTCATCCAGGCTTGAAGCTATTTTTAATGTTTCCTTTGCATCTCAAACTGATGCAATGCCCATTGACAACACTTCAGCATATGTTGGAAGTTTATCTAGAAAACTTCAGGACTGAATCAGATGAACCACCACAAAATAATCCTTAAAAAAAAAAAAACAACAGTTTTTATTTCTATTGAAAAAATAAAAGCAAGGAAAAAATTAGGTGTATTCGCCTGTTCCCTATTAATTTAAATTCAGCCTGATTAACCTAGCAACAAACAACACTTCAGTGATAATGGATTGCAATTGACAGATGTCAGGGTATCATTCTTGCACAAGCTGATGTATTTTTAATTTGTGCCTCTAACACCAGTCTCTAATTTGCTCTCTGTGCACAGGGGAAATAATTTCAAAAAAAAAAAGTAGAAAACAAGAAGCTCATGCACTACCAGAACTCTGATTCATCTGCTCAGTGCTGGTTTATTTGCAGTAGTAAGCCCTGAGAAACAACCAAAGTCACCTTGTTAGCATTCCCAGGTAAATTAGCAGCAAAGTGGATAATACAGGATAAGAGACAGCAGTTGGAGTGGAAAAACAGGATAACTATCTGGTTTAAAAAAAAGAAAGAAAGAAAGAAAGAACAAGCTACGATCCAGAATGGCCATAGCTTGTAAGAGGAGTTAAGACATCTACATACTAAGTTTGGGATTGCTGACAGCCTGAGAGCAAATGAGAGCTTGGAGAGCATACAGCATGAATAAGAGAACACAGCCACCTGCAGAATCCAGCCTCTGTCCCTGTCCCAGTAGGTCTCAGACACAGGTTTCAGGAGGGGAACAGTCCTAGGACAGCAGCTGCTGTGCTCAAGCTGCTATGTTTCAGGCTGGAAACATTAAATCACAGAGGCCTCTGCTAAAGCTTTAGCCCACAGAGAATTATCTTAAAGCACCAGCTGCTATTTACATTGAGTTATTTTGAGGACAGAGTCACAAAGGGAAGAGAATGGCAATAAAAGCAGCGATGGATCATGGAGAGCAGGAACCCCAGCCTCAACCATCACATGCAAATGTGGAGCAAAGCCTGGTGACTGCACACAGGCTCCACTTGCAGTTTCCAAAGCACTTCAGTTATATTCATGAGCTGAGAGATGTAACAGCTTGACACAGTTATTAGACAATAAGACTTCTTCCTGTGTCTCCTTTAATTTTGCTTGATAAATATGCAAACCAGGGGAGGAAAAAGCTAACTGGGCCTTGCTTATTGACAGCAGACAGCTTCCAGACCATAACCCAATTACGTTTCTTTTAAGCTCCCTCCAAGAGCACTGCTCCAGCCAGGCACAGAGGCAGCAGGAGGAAGCTCAGAGGAAGGTGCCTTCCCCAGCTGCAGCATGCGCTCCAGGCAGTGGGAACAGCATGAGAAGTTTTCCAACTGAAACAATTTTTCCTTTTTTTTTTTCCAGGGGTGGTTGCTCACATCTGGTAAAGTTGTCCCTCGGCTACTGCCGTATGTAAGGACACAAGGTTTTATGACTTATTGTCTGCGAGATTTATGGAGATGATCTACGATCAGCAATTTTTCATATTCTTATATCCTGAACAAACACATAGAGCCATTCCCTGCACAATAGGAAGGCGTCAAACCACCAGGTCTGCAGCACAGGCACCGAGCACAGCAGCAGGATGCAGGCACAGCACACAGGGAGCTTCTCGGCTTCCATTCATTTCCCAAGACAAATGAGGCACAGAAAGAGAAGCAACAAATTAAAGAATTGAGATGAGTTACCCCACCTCCTTTATGATACACGAATGAGAGCTATACAATCCACATTTATGAAGTTCAGTCCTTCTCAGCAGTGCTCCTCCAGGAAGCGCAAGCACTTTGGGGTGAACAAGAACACAAGTGGCACCCTGAGGATGGCCACAGGTGCAAGCAGTGTCACCAGCTATGCCCTTGTGCATTTCAGAGGAAGGAAGCGGCTTATCTCAGTGTTTCACCAAGGCACTGCTTGGGCTTTTAGTGTCACAAGCCTTCACCTTTCACTTACATTGAGACCAGAGTGGGTAAGGAGATTTAGTGAAAACAATGAACAAGAGGAAGTGAAAATCTGCTGAGAGCCATGGTCAGGCTGCGGCTGTCAGCACTCACTCCATCAGGTAGCCTGGCTGCTAGTGGAGAACAAGACCTCACAGGGAGAAAGCGACCACTTCCATCAATTGCTGCGTGCCGGAACCAAAGTGCTCAGCCCCCTCAGTGCCTACCATCTCTCTCCCTGCTGGCATTTTCCTCCACATGCATGTTTCCTTCACCACTGGCAGGATTTTGCCTTACAAGAACAGTTCCTTTCTAGCCCCTTCATCTGCTTTCTGAACCCCAGCCATCAGTGAGGATCCATGCCATCCATATCCATGGGATGGGGGTCATAGATAACTAATACCACAAGCTGTAATAAGAATAATAATTCAGACTCAAAAACAAGTCTCAAGCCCACAAACTCCACAGAAAGTGCTGCACTAGTGAAGTGGAGGAAGCATCATTGCCTGCGCAGCCTACCCAAGGCAGTGCTGAAATCAGTGGCCCAGTTCAACCATAACCTTGTAGCATCACCCACAGCATAAGGGGACAGGTCGTTGTGTAAGAAGTAGGCATTGGCTCCCACAGCTTGTCCCGACTGAACAGCTATTTACTTTCAGAGATCATGTTAAATGCACTTCCCTTGCGTACAAACAAATCAGCTCATTTGAAAGATATAATCAATTCCCCAAAATTTGAACAGGTTTGCTCTTTTCCTTCACATATAAAAAAAAAAGCAGACACTATCAAAAGGAAAAAAGTACAGCAGAGATACTAATAGAGTGGTACCAGTCCAGCAAGGTATCTGCAGCTGTGGAGAACAGCATGGCACTTTGTGATCATTTTGACAGAGGCACTTGAAAGCAATCCATAAAATTGATCACCCAGCTGCACAGTTTATAGACGTGGATCAGAATTCTTGGGTGGCCAACAAAGTGTTATTTTACAGAAAAAGTGCAGGTTTTAATAAGGAAGGTGGCAGAAGGGGATGCAGGCTGGGGGTATAAGACAGAAACCCTGCATAGCTCCTAACCCAACCACACCAGCCCTCTTGCTTTCCGATTCTTTTACTAATTAAAAGCTAACAGCAAGTGCAGGGTGCAGAAATGTAGGTGTTAGTTCACATGGCACATCCACTTCTGGATGGTGCAAAATGAGGCAACTTCCAGGTGATCTTTCAAATCGTCCATAGTCAGACTTGAACTCAGACAACAGTGTTTGGGCAGTTGGCAGTGTTGGGCAGCTACGATTTCCACAGCCACACAGTGCTTCAGCTTCTGCCTCCCCCTGGATCTGGGAAACAGAGGCGTTCAGCTGGACAGTAGTCACATGCAGAAGAGAAACTCAGAAGCAAAGGTGTAAACTAGGACAGCACAGCTTCAAATAGTATCCTCTGCCCCATCACATTAAGTTAACGTCCTTGCAATACAGTGCGGTAACTCCTGCTAATAATGATCTATTTTCTTCTGACACTGTGAACATGCATGACACAAACTCAACCCTGAGGACTGTACTTTTCCCCATCTACAATGTTAGCATTTAATACAGCAATGCCCCATTCTTGATACTATGAAAGATTGTATCTGAACAGAAAATGAGCATTTGAAGGGCAGCTCACTTCATTCACACCTGGTAGCTACCTACTACAATTATCAGGAAATGAGAAATATGCACTCCACTGCCTTTTCTTTTCATGTTAAAAAAAACACAAAGGTCATTACAAACACTACAGGATCAGTCACTCACAATGTGGCGCTTTGCACTGTTTCCACAATGTATTACTAGTGGACAACAGTTTGGGGCTCTACAAATGGGGGAGAGAATTTCTCATAATCACACATTGTGCATACGTGTCCACACAGCCTTTCAAAGCAAACTGAGTGAACGTAAAATCTATAGCAATAATAGACTGTTTTATGGTAGAACTCTGGAAAGTTTGAAGCAGATACTGTCACCAAGTTGTCATTTAAAAGACATTAAATGCAGAACAATAAGGAAAAAAATATCTCTGCTGTGGATTCTTCTGGAATAACAGAAATTATAACTGTGGGAGTCAACACATTTAGAAGTGTTCACAGGGTACTGCATGATACGTATACACAATGACCCCCAAAAGTGGGAGTGCAGATATGAAAAGAGGAACATAATACAGAATTCTAAGAGGGAAGAATAAATAACAGGCTGAGTAATAACCAAGGAGTCATTAGAAAAGGAGTTTATATAAACTGCCTAAAATAGTTCCTGCCTCCCACCCCTTTTACAGTGTTAATAATACTATTTGACTTCAGTCTTCCTGGACAGCCATTTAAACAGGAAAGGCTTCACATTTATTAAGCAGAAGTATTGAAATCACCAAAGTATCTGATTTGCTTCATGTTATGTGCTTTCTAACATCATTAAGCTTCATTAGGATGCTGCAGCACTCAAATAAATGAACATGTATTTATTATTTCATAGCCTCCTGCCCAATAAAATTAATGCTTCCTCTGCTAAGAGGAGCAGACAGCAGTACCCACGATGTTCAGCACTGTGCTGCAGGTATGGTGTAAAACAGCTGGACACCAGGCTCACATACTGCAGCTTACAAGCACCAGAGTTCTAGAAAGATTTTCACTTTGCATAGAGAACAAGAAAAACACACCAAAGCAAGAAGCTGGTTGAGGCCTAAGTTTGTACTGCTGTAAACTAAACCAACACTATCGCTTTGGCACAGAGCTTGCGCAGGAGCCAGCCCAGTCCCAGTGCCACAAATACCTTGACACAAGTTGCACCACCATTTCACAAAGACTGTCACATTTCAGAGTTCAGTAGTCTCCGTCCTCCTCCAGCAAAAAGAGCAGCCAAAAACCTGCCTCTACCCAGCTGTCCCTCAACAAAAAGCATGTGGGGACTTGGCCACCACTGCTCTAGAGTCCTTCCCCACTTTGGGCAGGCTTCCCCTGCCTTTCTGACTGTGCTAGAGTTGGCCTGGTTTGTCATACAAGACAGGAAGTCAACTCAGCTTTCTTACCACAGAAATTGTCACGGAATCACCTTCTGATTTGCACTTACAACCTTTCTCTAGAAGTGGTAAGCAAGCAAGCTTCAAGCACACCAAACCACTAGCTTTTGAGACTGCCCCAGCCTCTTACCTTGGATGTCTTCTAATTCTTGATGAATACACAGCCAGCAAGGTCCATCCTGTTCAGCCAGCTGGGCTGGGAAGCCACTGAGCACAAACCTCCAGAAGCCCCCTGTAAGTACGTTCTACCATGATCCCCACTGGGTGCTGAGTACTCCCCCATCTCCCATGGAAAGGGGGACTGGAGAGTGCATATAACAGTGAGAACTAGGAGCACTCCTCTCCCGGCTGCCAGCAGGGAGCCGTAGGGATCTCCTAGGTCTTCAGGCTGAGAAAACAGAGTGCATTACACACCAGCTCTAACACCCAAATACAGAAGAGGCCACACCTGCAACAACAAGGCTTATATAAGGACAACATCAAGAGATATAAACACACACCCCTAAAGGGCCTTTACATCACAAAGATCCTTTTTTTCCCCCCATCACCCCCAAAATACACCCCCTAGAAGCATAAGGAACTCCCACACACTGCAGCTTCATAAGAGCCACCCTGCTTATGCAGAGCTGCTGGTCTTGAACAGCTGGAGCTGATTAAACCTGCACCTGCAGCCAATGACTCCATCCCACCCCACCACTCACACCAGTTCCCCGCTTCACCGTAACACTTGTTTATTGATCCAAAGCATTATCAATTTTTGGTGGACTTTTGCTGCAACGCAGCTAGCAGCAAGGCACGCTAATCTGAAGTGACTTGAATTTTCGCTATTCACCATTCTTTTCCGGTCAGCTACAGGAAAAATGTGGCCTTGTCCCAGCTGACTTAAATTTAAAAACATTAACATATTATATAACTCCATAAAAATCTTGCTAAAAAAAGGTACATTGTGCTCATTCTCCTTACACATGGTGGGGAGGAAAATGGGTATGGGCTTCTTCTATGCCTTTCTGTCAATTTGCTATCAATGCCCAGCTGCTTTAGAGTAAATACAGGAACAGGGTGTCATATGGGTATCCTGAAGCAGAAGAAGAGAGGTTTCCTATTTCTTTGTTAGCTAGCAAAGATGGTATGCATGTTATCCAAAGATAATACAGGGGAAGAAATCAATTCTCCATGTTGTTACACATCCTTGCGTGCAAATGTAAACTTGGGGAAAAAGGAAAAAAAGAGAGAGAAGTGCATTTCTGTTATGCTGAGGTCATATGAAATCATTAGTGCAGGCTGATAGGATCGCCAGAAATAAATAAATAAATATGGATTCTCCACAGCGAGTCCACCCAAATAACATCACCACTGCTCTGCTACCTGCTGGCACCGGCTGGGTGCTGATCCGGCTGCTAGCTTGGGTGCAGGTGACGGATGGAGCAGCCCCAGGGGTCCCATGCTTCTAGACCCTGCGCAGGAGGTGGCTGCTTCGAGCAGAGCCTCCCATCCTGGCTCAACCAGATTAAGCAATTTGCTTTTAATTAGTACTGCAGCCATTTCCAAGCTAAGCAGCGGAAAGAGTGGGAAGCAGGCTGTCTCTTTAAAGTTTAAGTGGATTCAGTGCACACAGTGAATTCAGAGCCTGCTGTTGGAGAAGTTCAGCTTTCTGTCACCAGGACTGTGCTCTCTGCTAATTTTTACAAGAGTTCAAGTTGTATGCACCAGTTAGCAGAGACGTTGCAGGGGGTAAAATGAGAACAGAAAGCATGACCCCTTGCTGCCTGTGTTTATAGTGCCTAAATTATATCCAGACAACACTTCAGGTCCCCTCCCTTGCTCTGCCGGGCTGTGTGTGCAAAAACCGTGCACTTCTCCCTGCTGCTGAGAGAAGTGCGCCCTTGGTGTTTGGGAGCAGCTGCCTGGGAATCCCATGCATGGAGCTGTAGGGAGTGGAGGGGAAGAAAGCTCAGGGGAGGCTGCAGTGGGGCTGCAGCAGGAGGGCATGCACTGAGGAGCTGGAACACCCAAGGTAATTAGAGCTGGTGGAAGTGGGTGGCTGACTGTCTGGAGCACAGCACCCTAGCACCGGAATGTGGTCAGGGCACTCTCAGACCCCCGCCCCACACTGCATGTGCCCAGTGTGCATTGAGAGCAGGGAAGAGCTGCAGCTTCATCTGCAAGCCAGCTAGCACATATGAATAATTGAACACCAAATNAAAAAAAAAAAAAAAAAAAAAAAAAAAAGAAAAGCCTTCCTAGCCAGGAGATGTACTTTCAGCCACTGTTTTTCACTTTTTCAGTGCGGTGAACAGTTATCCTTTAATCTCTAAAGAGACGGCATAAATACCCACGCTTTTGTCCATGGCTCTTCTGTCCTGCAAGCTCTCTGCAATGCAAGCATTGCTCCTTTCCAAACATGCCCCAGCAAGAACCCTTCAAATAGAGTGCAGGAAACCACTCCAAAAATAACAGTCCATTCATCTCCTGCTCTGTCCTCCTGCTGCCAGCCTCAGTGCTCCCTCCATGCTGCAAGCAGGATGTGCAGGCAGGAGCCACGAGGCTCTTTGGACGGGCTCACACCAGGACCAAGGGCTTGTGTGGTCCACGTGAGCACAAATGTTTCTGCATATTTCTAAAGAATGGTGGGGAAAAGTCCTCATGACCAGGATGGTGCTGTCCGGATGATTAGTGTCTGGCATTGCTCTACCTTCATCACAGCTGGTTTAGATTTGAGCTACTGGTTCATTTAGGTTTATGCTGCTGGTTCAATAAGCAAACATAGGACATAGTCCATCATGCTAACTGCATAACAAAGCTGCTTACCTACTTGCAAACTAGTAGCTTTTATTCATCCACACCTCTTTCATTCCTCTCTCTCCCTCTACTTTCCCTCCACCGAACCCAAGAAGTTTGGGGTTCGGTTCCTTTCCAAAACCAGATCGTACCAAAGAACAGATAAAGCCTGAAGTCTCCCACAGCCCCTCAAACTGTGCTTTGCTACAGAATGTTCCCAGAGAAGTTCCCGGAGACGTTGCTGGAGACCCTTTATCTTCCCAAAGGAAGTTCTGAGCGCGGCCCCAGATTGTTCCCCAGCTGCCGAGGCCTTTGTGGATGGCGGTCGGAGGTGGGCTTGTGGGGGCTTTCAGGATCACTGGGGCGCAACGAGAGGCCGGCTGCTTCCCACTTGTTGGAAGGAATTACCGTGAGGCTGGGAACCAGTCAACCTGTGCAGAAAACCTGCTTTCGAGAGGTACCCGTTGTCTGCCCTGCGCTGTCCCCAAACTTGCTGCTTTCACCCAGAACGAAAAACACCCTGGGATTTTTTGTAAAATCCTTTTAAGCTGCTCTAATGGTAGTACTCTGGATCTGCAGAAGTGCTTTGTTATCAATGCCGTGCAAATTGTTCATCCCTTTCTCTCCTACAGCGCTTGCCTCCACTCACTCGCCTCTCTAATAAATTCGTTTGACCGCAAAGGGTGCTTTATGACTCTTGTTTAAAACGGCTCCCTAATGATGCTTGACAACATCTCCTGCCTTTGAAAGAGCCTCGCTATGCAAGGCTCTAATCCCACAAAAGGAGGGATTCTTGTTAACCTGCGCCTCTGTCCTTTCTGTTGAGTCACCACCTTTAATGAAGCACTGAAGGGGAACCAACACGCAGCTGGGAAATTATGGCTTTACATGATCATCTCTTGCTCCGAGAGAGTTATTGCCCAAGCCTTAAACCCGTGACTCAGCCTTCTCCTTGGACCCCCTTTAATTGTCAGAACCTGAGGAAATCCGGGCCGAGGTAAATAACACTTCAGCAGCAACAGAATAGATTCACTTTAGGCAATGAATTTTTAATGAGCTGAGACTGCAGAGGGAACGCAGGGCCGGGATCCGTGCTGCTTATCTGATGGGAAGGTCAGTGCCTGAGCTCGGGGAGGGCACGGATGAGAGAACAGATCTGACAGGGCTCTTCAGCTGAGATTTCAGCTTGTCACAGCCTGGCATACCTTAACATACCAGGACCTGCCTTCAAAGTAGCAACTTACACATGCCAATGCTAACAGAAACTGCACTGTGTTTTCCCCCGGTAAAGGCAACCCAAGGGTTGTCATCTTGCTTTGCAAAAGCAAAAACTAAAGAGCATACAAAGGAAGAAAAAAAGGAAGAAAAAAAAAAAAGGAAATGAAACCAAACCAAGAAAGATCCATGCAGACGTGTCATGCTCTTCCTGGAAAATCAGGCAACTCTACAGACAACTTGCAAACAGAAACATGTGTATGGCTTTGAGCAGCCCATCAGCATATTATCACTTATTAATTAGGGCAGCAGGCCCAGCTGAAATCCTCACCAACCTAACCGTCAACACCTCAATAAATCTCAGCCAAGGGGATTTGTATTAAATAAGATTTCAAACTCCATACAACCAGTGAATCCCTCTGCAGCAGAGCATGGGGCGGGCAGGCAGGCAGGCAGGGCGAAAGCAGACTCCTGGAAGTCCCTCTGCACCCCCAAGAAAACCTGCAGCTCAGGCAGGGGCTGCAACCATGGAGTTTTGCACCAGGGAATACAACAGAGGTGTTATTGGTGAGCAGTCATGGGTCAGACCAGCACTTCTGCAGTTTCCTCAGAGCAATGAATGTTGACAAAGTTGGTTTCTTGCACACCTAAAACATTTTTAAGAGTTTGTCAAAAAACAAAGCCAAGTAGATTATTTCTGCCTCAGGATCCAAGCATTCTCATTTACTGATTTCTCTTTCCGATGGGAAAAAGAAAGACAGTGCTTTCTAGAGAAATAGTGATTTTTTCTGTGGAATAAATAAATAAATAAATAAAATATTCAGTGAGAAATATCTGAGTAGTCTAAGCCTGTCTGGAAATCTACTAAAATAAAGTGGCTGGATGAGGCTGACCATACCACTGCATCCAGGAGTAAAGGAAAACTGATTGACCGAGTCATTGCAGAACATCCCCTAGCTCATCATCTCCCTGATGTTTTCATTCATACCAAGTGGGAAGGGGCCTGCTCTCCCTCTGGGCAGACCTCAGGTGTGCCCACCATCCCACAGACGGGGGGAAGGTAATGGATGTATGGCAGGAGACAGCACAACATACAAGAAGCCAGCTTGATGCAAATTTATTGTGAGTAATGGACAATGGAAGGAGAAAAAGCTCCCATAGGAACAAAGGTGAAAGGGTGCCGACTCTCTGCTCCTTGCAGACAGTCAGGATGCTAATAAAAACCTTGCTGTGCTGAGGAGGACAATGAAAAGCAAATACCAGTTCTGGGGAACAGATTTACCGCAGTGGTGGAACAGGTCAGTGCAGAGGGAAGTGGTTTGATCAGAAAGCCAATGAAATTCAGATAATAATTATGCTCAGTAAGAGGCAAAATAATCCTTTCATTTGCTGGGAGGTTTCAGTCATGCACTTTGACCTTCATCCTAGTGTTTCATTAATAGTTTATATTAACAATTAATGGTTGCTTTCATTGGTGTGCTGTGCAACTCGCATCAGAGTTAATTTTCAAGTTGGATGTAATAACACATAAGTCTCATGGGATACTCACATCATGTGACAGTGCCTTTATTTGAACCAGGAGTCAGGAGATGAAAATCAGGCCACACACCAGCCTCATGCACTTAATGCTGTGTCCAGTCACCCTGCCTGGGTGAGGCAGCTTTCATTGCCAGCTGAAGTCTCTTGGCTGTAAAGACAATTTGGTTTTGGTATGACTTCAGATGGATGGACAGTCTTGTTTACTGAAGAATCAAAAAATTAAAAAATTAAAAAAAAAAAGCTCTCAGCATCACTGTGGCAGTTACTTTCAGAGCCCATGAAGTTATGCAGACCTGGGGCTCCACAAAACTTGCTGGAATAGAAATAAAGGCCTGGCCCAAGGGCAGCAGCTCAGGTTGAGATCAGTCTGCTATGGGCAGGACCTTGAAGCAATACTGCAACCAGAAAGCACTGGAAAGCTCAGCATCTAGTGGCTGAAAACCCACCTAGCCCCTAGGCGGTAGATGTAGTTAAAGGAAATGCATGCTGTTTTGACTAAAAATACATATTTTTTTATTATGGGATCAAAACTCAATTGTAATTGAATATACTTGATACCACAGCTTGATCTTACTGCCATTACTGTGGCAGGAAAATATTAGGCAATACACTGTGACAAAGTTTGTGGCGACACTATATATTTGCTCCTATTTAAGGGACAAACTATGTGTTTAGATTTGGTTGGCGGTTAAACTGTGAGGAAATAGGCATTCTGCTCCCTCGAGTGTTCCCCTGCAAACAGCTCAATTAAGGGACTAATTGAAGTGTAGAGATGTCCCCTGCAGGGCTGAAAAATGCCTGTCTGGCATGGCAGTGTCATCCCTGGAAGTTTCCTTCACCAGAGACATTAAATCTGGAGAAGCCCAGGTACAAAACTGGGAGACAAATGGCACTGCAGGGGCATGGGCAGCATCCCTGAGCATCCCTGCGCATCCCTGTTTGGCATCTTGGCCCACTGCTGGTGATGCTGAGCTGCGCCGTAATGATCCACCTGGCAGTGCCCGTGAGAGGTAATTTTACAGAACCCCAATGAATCAAGTCATCAATCACTGTCACGTCGAGTAGCAGGAGCGTGTGCTCCCAGTCTGGGAAAGCCTATGCGTGCTCAGGATTAAGTTGCAAGTAAACTCAGCAGTGCTAAAATGCTTCCCTAAGTAAGCACTGGCAAAGTCCCTGCTGAAATGTGGCAGAGTCTGTGCACCGGCTCCAGCGGAGCTTAAATCAGCCCCTATGACTTAAAGTCTGCTGACGCTTTAGCACACAATTACCGTGAGCAGAAATACTCCTGGCAGTGAAGTTATCCATGTGCAGAAGTATTTGCAGGATCAGGGCATAGCTGCATCATCCTTTGTTCCTTTCATCGCCCTAGCAATGCTGAATTAAGCCTTCAGCTTTGTATTTTTCTTGTACACAAGCCCTGCTGTATAGTTACATCACTAAAAAATTATGAAGGAGAGGACCTGTGTAGCAGAAGTAATATGATGGAAATCATTACAAAAATAAAATAAGAATTAATATCTTTTCTTGAAAAATCTTCTTTCTGATTTAACACAATTTTGCTGAAGAAGTAAAAAAAAAAAAAAAAAAAAGGCAAAAACAAGAACTGGTTTTAAATCTTAAGGCTTTATGGACTTGGGACTGTTTCCTTTTGTGAGAAAGGCTGGAAACACAGCAAGAAAGCTAAAAATGCTCTGTTAAAGATGCAAATAGCATGAAGAAGTTTTTAACCAGACCTAATCACCACCAAGTGGGGGAAAGAGCATTGGGAAGAACAAAGATGTGTGGTTTCTCACACTCTCCCTTTATGTTTACCTTTGTGCCAACACTTGCTTTTGAATATATATTAAAACCTCCACTTTGCTGCCCTGCTGAGGCTGGAGATGTGCTGGGCTTTTGCCTCCTTGCTTTAGCATGGGGCAGAGCTGGGTGCACCCACCCAACGCTCACCCGCAGCAGCAGGGAGATGCCGGGGCACCGAGGAGTTGGGGATAACCAAGGTGAAGGGGGCACGTCCCACGGCCAGGCACGCAGAGGGCAGACAAGCAGTGCCTGGAGCCGCTGGGCTCCTTTGGGAGCTGCTTGCTAAGGGCCAGCAGCAGCAGCAGTAGGAATAGCTCCCTTCTCACACAGGAGATGAGCACATCTCAGGAAGAGTTTGCCTCTTCCCCTGCCTCCCTGCTTCCTCAGCCTGGAGATTAAGAGGTGACAACAGAGGCTGGAACCTGTAGTGCTTAAAACAGATACATATGTGTGTTTGTAACTGCATATATATTTACATTGAAACTGAGAGGAGCTGCTTGGGAAAGAGATTCCTGGGAATTCAGATCTCACTGTGTGTGTGAACTCTTTGCACTTTTCCATGACTCTGTGCAGATTTAGAAGCGCTGCTCCGCGAAGGGAGAGAACGCCATGCTCAAATATTTGAGCAGCCGCTCACTGAGGGTTTTAAATTGTGCATCTGACTGTGCGATTTGCATTTCATCACCTCACACTGGAACAAATAAAACCAAATGAGTAATGATCCCACTCCATGGCCGCGCTGGTGCTGCTGTGCCAGGAATTACCCTGGCTCAGTGGACACAGCGCCGGGTAGCAGAGTGGACCCAGCGTCCTTCTCTGCCACTTCCTTGCTGGAGGACCTCAGGCAAGTCCTTTAAGTTTCCAATGCTCTGGTTCCTGTGCTTAATCTGCCACCACTGACCTTCTGTAAGGGGTGTGAGGTGTGGTAATGGCAAGGGGCATTTCAGCGCTATGCTGAGACAAGGTCAGGCCAGCTGAAGAAGATTTGCACTATTTAAAGTTGCTTTTAAAAAAAAAGAAAAATCTCACCTTTTCCATGGATCCACAGCACTCTCTGCTCTGGGGTGACTTTCATTTCCAAAGGAAAAAAAAATAATAATCACAGAGCTACTTAGAAGCAATTCAGAGCAATGTGAGAATACTGCCATTTGCTCACGAGCAAAGAGCAGCAAGAAAGAAATAAAAGTCAACAGAAGAGGCATTGGTGTCTATTCACTGAGCCCTCGCTGCGTACAGCAGCTCGCACTCAGGAAATGAGCACAGCACTTGGAAACAGCGATCTCTGTCAAGCAGGGATGGGTGAGCTGTGCTTCCGATGAAGGCTGATGGCTGAGGAAGTCATAAAAGCTATCAGGGAGAGGAAAGAGGCAGGTGACATGTGTAACAAGGCAAATATTAAGGGGATGAAAGAGATTATAAAGCAAAGCTGAAAAGATGTAAAAAGCTGATTAGGAAAGCAAATATGACACAGAGAGAAGAATTGCCCATGGGGTGAATAAAAACAATAAAAGACTTCTTTTAAACAGGTAGAAAACACAAGATTAGCAGGGAGGGCACTGGACCACAGAGAGGTAGCAGAGAGAGCTTAGAGAGAGCTTAACAACATGGGGAGAAGGAGTAAAATGAGGGAAATGAAACAGTTTCAGCTGGCTGGCACTTGTGGGGGGACCTGTAGGTGTGAGGACAGTCAGAGAAGCAAAATATCTGTTCCCAGACTTGTAATGTGATTTTAATCAGAGGCCAGGCTTTATCCATGTTAGCAGGGATGAGATCACCCAACATCTGGAGAAATATGAACGTATTATGATAAAAACGTATCTGCCCAGCTTCATGAAGGGTAAATCTTGCCTGACAAATCCGGCAGAATTTGTTTTAGAGCTAACTTGAAAAACAGGCAGGAGCGAAGCAGTGGAGCTAATCCACATAGATTTCAGAAAAGTCATTTAAACGCAGCCCAGGATGGTAGACTAATACGTAAGGTTAGCAAGAATGGCATAAAAACCATTGTCCTTGAAAGACTAAGGAAATGGTTAGGTGATTAAGGGCAGGTTGTAATGGTAAAACTTTATGGGTCAGAGAGGAGGACGGTGATGTGGTGAAGACAGCTATATTTGAGGTTATTACGATGACAGTTCAAGGCATCAGATGGAGAGTCATACTTTTTACCCTGTAGAAAAACTATTCTGGGGAAAGTGCTACCCTGGGTGGTTCTAATCCAAAAATCACACTGAAGCCAAGGCCAGTCTACCTTTAGGGGGGCATCTGCCTTTGTGGAACATAAAATCTTCCCAGGTCTGCAAAGCGTACAATGCACAGCAATGAAATCAGGCCCAATGAGCCCAACAAATGAAAAAAAAAAGCAGCCCACCCTAGGCCAGGGCAAGGTCAGGATGGCTGGAGGAATATATATTATGGTGATGGGGTTTTTTGAACTAAAAGATCTCAGAACAGGCAGAGAATTTAAGACTGTCAGCACACAGTATGAATGCGGTGACTCCTGAATGCACCCATACCTTTTCTGGGCAGATGCACAGCTTGGTCTAGGTTCTCCAGGGTGATGGTAGGCAAGGCACAAGATAACAGGATGCCCAAGAGCAGGTGGAAAAGCAGAGGAAAACAGACAGGACACAATGGGGAATACAATACTGAGAAAGGGGCAGTGGTTAAGAGAAGACTTGGGCAGACTTGATGCCGCTATCACGGCACTGCTACCAAAAAGCAGAGCAGATGCTCCCCCAGTGTTGGAAGCACTGAGGTCCCTCAGCATGTTCTGTGAAATCTGGACCCGCTACAAAAATGCCCACAATTTAATTTAAACAGCGTTTGAGTCCCTGAGTACAGGGCTATGCTCAACCAGAGCCTCCAGGTGTGGCATTTCTAAGCATTCAACTTGAGGTTTATTGGCATTTCCAAGTGTTCCAAGGATTTGAGGTTTATCTGAACTTCTCACAACTCAACTGCATCCCTTGGACCAGCACAGTCAGGCTGGGAAGGTCACCAGAAGCTGGCCATACAAAGCTCATCCACTTGCTGTTGCCCCTCTAGGTGCAGGTAAAACAAGGCATTGCCTGAACAGGGGGACAGCCCAGCCCACCCCGCAGAGCTGGATATGGGGTAAGGGCCCTGGCACAGGGAGCAGGAGGGCGAGGAGGGGACGCTGCTCATCGCAGCAAGCTGCCGCACAGATAGGAATCCCAGATGGATTAATTGATTAATCACACCTGCTAATTACATTGAACAAATAGGCAAAATTAATATTTGATGTAGGTCTCTAAAGAGACTGTATGGATCAATTTTCCACAGATAAGGCAGCAAAGTTCCTGCAGATAACACAGAGAAACTCAGCAGCAGCTCCCAGGCTGTGTGGCATTCACATCCAACGGGGCACTGGCGCCCCGCAGGCACCGCTCACGCACAGACCTGCCTCGAACAGCGCGTGCGTGTCCTGGCTGTTGAGACGTGCATGCGCATGCATGTGTTCAAAGCCATTTTCAGGGCCGTCTGGCTGCTGCTCCTATGAAAACCGAACATCAAAAACACATCAAGATACTGAAAATAACAGATCAGCTGCATTTAATACATAAACTGTAGTATCGCTGCATTGTTCTGCAGCTTGAGCTCACTTCAAGTCACATTCCCATTAATATTTAGTAAAAATATTGGTGCTTTTCAAAGGTCTGTAAATTTTTTCCTTGCAAAAAATGCTGTGGTTTTGTCTGCAGAGCACACTGCAGCCTCGAGCAGAGACAACCAAAGGCTGTCTTGTTCATGCCCTTAACAGAGTAAAATTCCCTGTCCATGTGTGGCCCTTTCCAAAGGACCTGGAGGCCAGGTTCACCTCTCCTTCACGTGTGTGCTGACCACAGGCACAAAAGCCCCACTGGGAGCACAGCATGCAGGTCCCATGGTGCAGAGCACACAGAAACCCACAGGCGCTTCAGGCGAAGCCAGGTTGGTTTGAGTGACCTTGCTGCTGCCAAACCCCATCCTTATTCCCTGGGATCTCTTCTCCCCAGAGCCAGCTCCAGCGGTGATTTTTTGAGAAGCTCTGGATTCTTTGGGGGTGAAAGTTCCTATGTAAATATAAAATATTTTATCATATATTTACCAGGAAGTTTCCATACTGCTTTGGTAGCTTTGTGAAGAATGGATTTTAAAACGTATTTGTTATTGTGACAGTGAATTTCTTGGTTTAATGTCTAACAATTTATCTAGCATAAGTAACAGACATTCTGCAAATCTAATTCCAGGTTTTTGTTTCATATTCCTCTACTAATCTAGAAAGTCTGCTTGTATTAAGAAACAGCATCAGAAAGGAGTTAAACCAGCATATCCTCATAAAGCTGAGATAGGCATGAAATGTAATGAAAAATCCTCCTTCAAATAGGCTGTGTTTTCAGTTCTGAGTCTTTATTTATTAAAACTACTTTAGGAAATTCAGGCAATCTACAAACATTTTTGGATGGATGTGTTTCAGGCTTATAAAGTAATCTTGGGAGAGCAAAGAACACCTTGTGTTCTCACAGCAAATATTTCCTTGTCTTCAGAAGGATTTTCTGATGCATGAAAAAAACACTGCCTTTATTTTCATAAATGATAGCTGTGCTGGTGAGGAGCCTGGCATTGCACCAGCCAGCAGATGCATGGAGCAAGGCGGAAATCAGATGGTTGTGAACCAGCTCTTGGCTCAGGCAGGTACTTCCCAGAACCTTTTCAAAACTGAATCTTACCTCTGGTAGATGAAGCCAATGTATCTAAGGTGCTTACCTGGTTCTCACTACTGAAGTGCCCTGATTTCTAGGCTGTGTTGGACCCCACAGCATGCCCCTGAGGCAGGCATGTGCTATTAACGCCCTGCCCCAGCCTAGCACTGAGGCCAGGTCCATAAAGCGATGGAGGTGCCCACCGTGGGAACTGGCTGGAATAAAGCTGCCTGAGTTCAAAATTGAAATCCCGAGAACTTCTGTTCAGCTGCCAGCAAGCCCTGAATCATCTAATGTCCACAGACACATCTCCCATTTCCTTTAAGTGTCCTGGGTGCCTCAGCCCAGCTGCCTTACGGATCGGCAGCTCACAGCCAGGAGCACCAACAAGGAGTGGGGCTGATGACTCAGCCCTGTCTCCAACTGGGACCAGTTTTACCTGCCTAGACCCTGGTCAGAAGGCTGAACTCCACTTCTACAGAACATAAGTACAGGCAGAGTGCAGGAAATGAGGTTATGTGCAAATTCCCAGGCATCACACTGAAAACCACCTCCTGGTCTATGAAGCCTGATCACAGCACGGGGTCGAGTTAACAAAACCTGCAGGCCCCAGGGCCAGCAGCACAGGAGCAGGGTGGCTGTGTCTGTCCCCATGGTGCCCCGGGCAGCGCTTGGCCAAGCGGAGCAGCGGGAGCAGAGCTGCGGCCATGGTGTGCAGGAGGGCTGCGCTGGAGCCCTGCATCCCAGGAATGCAAACTCCTTATGCATCGGAAATTCCTTGGATTCATGCTCTTACGATGTGAGGAGGAATGCGCCTTTAAAAATTCTCACAGTCACTTTATTGCCGTAGCCTGCCAAGAAGGAGAATTTTACACTAATCAGAAAGGAAAGCACAGCACACCTTTAAATGAACATGGATAACATTATTCTATTACTCTGATGATTATCACATAAATTGCCTTGTAAAATGTTTAAAAGTGTTTATCCTAACAATATTTTGACACTGGAGAAATTCCCAATCAGGGATGAGGGAGGGACGAGCAGTAGCAAGGCCATGGGAGCACAGTGGGTCGTGGCGAGCCGCGAGGTCAGAGCAAACCCAAAGCCTGTCCTCCCTGCTCCTGCGCAAGCCCAGTGATCTGACAGCAGGCCATGAGCTTGCTCCTGGCCCTACTGCATGACATGTTTCTTCTCCTTCACACCCTTCCAGGACCCCACCAGTTATTGATAATGAAGGGCTTGGTCCAAAGGCAACTCTTGTAGGACAGCCACCATGCTGCTCGGATGCACCAAGGGGCATGGGGCTGGGGCATTTGGTTATCATCAGGGCTTCCTTTGCCAGTCAGATCCTATAAAATTTACAGGGATACAAGATTCTCACTGGCAGGCCAGATAGCTAGGTGTGTGCACTGTCCTCAGGGGAATAACATTTCTTGCTCTCCTTACCAGCAGCATTCATCCAGGTCTCACAAACATGTTTGTAAGTGAGTGGAGTGCATCAGGGCTGCTCAGAGTGCTACCTGAGCCTGCATGGGCTGTGCCCGCACCCTCTGCTGCCTGGCAGGTCTCCTCAGACATTTAAAAAATTACCAGGCAGGATTAGAGTCAAATGACATTTGCTCATCTGAGATTTCTTTCTGTAACTGACTCAGGGAGGATCATAGAATCATAGAATCATAGAATGGGAGAAAGAAGGAGAGAGAAAACCTGAATAATTGAAAGAGGAGGAGGGAAAAAGAAAGATTAGGGGGAAAAAAAAGGGCTCAGTTCTCAGCTGGCAGGAGGAAATCCCACCAAAGATATGTAGAGATAATACTGAGCTGCTATTATATGACTGCATCCCACTGAAGAAGGAGTTATCTCTCAATGGATCTGCAAGGATGTTTTAAATAAATCAGTAAATGAAGCAGTCTGGGGACGTGAACAAAATATGTGTGTTTTCCAGCCTCTAAATATAAACAAACAAAACATAAATATTCAAAGATCACTCTAGATAGTCCTCCTGAAAACTCTTGGAGTAATAAAATAAATATTATGGGTGTTTGTATTTCAGAGCAGATGATCTCCATGGGGGAAAGGCCAGGAGGGAAGGAGCTGTCTCCTTGGTCCCGCTGGCTGCTGATTTACTCACCCGTCACTGCAGCCCCGTGCCGAGCGGTGTCCACACCACATAAAGCGTGGTGCTAACATACGACACACATAATGGACCTGCTTGGAAGTCCTCACTTGAGGATTTATGAAGAACAATCTAATTATTCAACTCAGTGCTGCTCACTGCCATTATTGCTCCTATTTAAAGCCTCCCCGGAATAGGCCGTTTGTCTTGGGGGACAGACCTTGTCATAGCGGTTTGCGTTGATAGAAATACACTCCTGTTTTGATAGCAACCCAGCAAAACCTGGAGAGGCATGGTAAACATAGCTCATGCCTGATAGGCCCCAGGAATTAGGCCTTGACAGCCTGGATTTTCCAGGAGCAGAGAAACGGGGTTGCTTTACCAATAAACTCTGATTAAAGGGGAGCAGAGCCCAAACCCATCTCTGTTTGCAGCAAACACTTGCTGACTTCCTCCGGCTTGTGATTGTGCCAGCATCCCGAAGGAGGGAGGGGGCTGTCAGCCTCCCAGGCCTGATCAAACTCAGGATGCTATGTTATTTATAACCCTATGATATGTAACAGATGAGAGGAGTCACCTTGGCTACGAAAGCCACTCATGTAACCTCACCTTGGGGTACCTCCCTGTTGTGCACAGCGGCAAGGCGAGTACAAGCCACAGGGCTGGCTGGCAGAACAGGAAGGGAGGCCAGGGGAGAGCCCTTATTTGTGTAGATTCCCTCATCTTCAGTGGAAAATGGTTTTCAATTCACCTGCATATTTATCAATTCTATTTTCATGCAAAAAAAAATTAGCATGAATGTCCCTTGTTCCTCCTCTTCTACCAGGAGTTATTGACACTTTGCATTTTCCCCTGTAAAATATCTGAATGCACTGGGGGAATGAGCATTTGCTAAAATGCATTTGTGAACAGTCATCAAATTCCTCACATTAGCTGCTGAGAAGCAGATGAACGCTACCTGGGACCAAAGAGATGATGAACAGTAAGAGTGCACAGCTTTAAGCCAGCCAGCCTCACAGGGAACATTTTTTCATCCCTTCACATGATAACCAAATGCTCTCCTGACATTCACCCCCTGCGCTGCATGGGCTGAGCAATGTCAGGACATCCACAAGGATTTAAGATTGTGATATTCGAGGGGAGCCTTGGGGAATCAGTGGTCAGGTTTTTAAAGGTATTTAGATACCTAACTCCCATTGATTTTGAGACTGGCTACATGTGTGACACTCTTGCTATTGCTTCTGCTGCATTATCTTTCTTTGCTCAAGGCAATGCTAAGAATGATATACGGGCCATAATTAAAAATATACATGGAAAGAATAACCCACATATCTCTACCCTTCTCTATTCCCCTTCCATTTAGAAAGCCCAGATCTCTTGTATGTGTGTAGAAACTAGAGCATTTCTTTCCTTCTGAGGAAACAGCCCTTGTTCTCCATCATCCAGATCCCATTTTTAGGTTCCTGTTCTGTACCTACCCACCCAGCTTGGCTCTTTTGAGCATTTCTCTGCAGGACCTGCAGACCACTGTGCTGAGGCTTTCCCCACAGATCCATTTTCACTTTCATCTCTCCCAGTTTTTGAAGGCATAATGAGCTCACGGTGCAGACCTGGGCGGAGTGCTCAGAGGTGCTACGGCAGCTGCATGGGGATGGGAGGGCATGGAGCTCCTCACAACTTTAGTTTTGAGGGCATAAATACAAGTGCAATGACTCTCAAGGCACAGTGGGCAGCTCCTGAATGCAAAGGTTAAGAACACATGCTTTTCCTTCAGACTTGGTAGATGGCTGCAGTAGGCTTGACCCACTGTGCCCTTTGTGTAATGCAAAACCCAATGGCTTTGGCTGCTTGTGGCTGGTGCCAGAAGTACTGGGTGATGCCGTATTCCCCCCTACACACACTGTGGCATGAGACAGAGTTGCTAAGTCGTGGTATAGAACAAATAATTTGGATTCTAATCTGCTGAGTGGGACATATTCCAATACCTGTATTGCTGAAGATCTCCTCTTACGCTGAATATGGCAAAGGGTTAAGGAGTTGTATTCCTTCAAGAATCAGGAGGACCCAATTTACACAGAAGATTGTGACTAAGGCTCTCAGCATCCCTGAGGGATGCTTTACACACAATGAAATGGGCCCAATTCTGTTATACACCTACAGTAGCATCAGCGTAGGCTTCAGTCATTTATCACATACATCACATTTACAGGAAGCTTGAGCCTGTGATCCTGTACTTCTCTGGTTTTAGTCACCCAAGGAAAAAGTGTGAGGCGCCCCAGAATGCCCCAGCTGTCAATGCAAGCCCAGCGGCCAGACAGCAGCCAGCCCCAGCACCAGGCACAGGCAGGCAGTCAACAAGGAGAACAAAACACTTTGAAAAGATGATTCAGCCCACCCAGAGATGGAGGGATCCTGGATGGCTGGCATGAAAGAGACAGCTGACTTCTGGACAGATAAAGTCAAGGGAACAGGACCCAAGCAGGCTGCCTGAGCTGTGCATGTGCAAGTTGCTGAAAGTTCATGCAGTTGCTGAAAAAATGTGAGTCAAGTGCAAACATTGCAACCAGAAATCAGTTACTTCTTTTTAAACCTTCTGCCTGGAAACAAGATGAATGCAAGCCAGAAGCCCACATGGCTGTGTTATAGATCGTGCAGTATCACACCTAGCAAGAAAAGTCTCATTCCGCCCTCAGCATGGATGTTTGCTGCTGCAGGCAGTAAAAGTGCAGCTGATGTTATTTTACTAGCTTGTAAGTAACAGCCCTCCCGGATCATAAATTACTTCCTGATAGGAATTTACTCTTCAAGGTAAGATGAACTCCAAAAAGCAGTCTGTAGATGCTGTCTGCACTGATTTCACTGCAGGACCGGGGTCACAGGGCTGAAAGTATGTCTTTGCTGTGCGCTCCCACCTTCCTTACAGATTAAAACCCCCAAACAGCAAACTGGCCGGGGCCAAACCCAGCATGCCCTGTGAGCAAGGTGGCACGCTGGACAGCAAGAGGAATTCTAGATCACAAACACTTAGAGGTCAGACATGGCAAAGCTCAGGCAGCTCTGCGGGACACCATTTTCCCAGGGCTTATCGTGTCTTTTGGCTGGGAGACAGCTCAGCTGAGCCATCCGAGCCACGAGCTGGCCAGGGGCTCTGCAAGCAGGCTGCTGCTGCAGGGCATCAGAAATGCAGCCACTCACTTTGTTATGAGGAGGTCAAAGCAAATCCCTAAATCGGGCCAGCCCTATAACAATGTCTGATGGTGCTTTTGCCATGCTGGGACTATGATCGCTCGCTCGTCCTGGCTGCATCTGCACCACTGGTCTGTGAGTTTCAGAGCAGGAAAGAGCAACATGGGGTATTTGAGTACTGAAACACAATTTATAAACCCTTCCTGTACTCACAACAAAGACAAAAATGAGATTCTTGCAGTGCAAACAGCCGTTCCCTTCAAATCAGCCTAATTGCTTCCTAGAGTCTGCCTAACTCCTACAGCACATTTCTGAGCACATTTCCCTTATGGGAAATAGCACGGAGAGATTTTCCAGATTTTACAATACAGTAATGAAATTAGGTATGAAATTGGCCCTTTTAAGGCTCCCCGGAACACAACCCGCATGAACGCACCCCACTGAGCACCCAGCCAGCTCTTGTGCACACCTGGGCACTGAGCGGGACGGCTGAGCCTGCAGATCTCATGCTGGGACTTCTCCCAACCCAAGCTACAGCAGTGCTAGTATATGACATATGAGCTTGACTTACTGAGACTATGGCCATGGCTACATTTGGGTTCACACTTTTACAAATTTAAAAATATGGTTTTTTTTTTGCTTGAGTCCTAAGACTTTAAAGGTCCGTTTTAAGACCCCACAGTCTCATGGAAAAGATAGTGCAGAATAACTCCCCTGAAAAAGTTAAAGCCTCGCCTGACTTCACTCCTAAAACATTCAAGGCACTAAACAAAGCAAGGCAGTGACAGAAAAAAGCGGTTCTGTGGACATGCTACAGCATCTCTTTATCTTCAGAGCCTGAAGAGGGTGGAGTGCAATTAGGTCACCGGTGAGCAATTTGGGCAGGCAGGGAGCCTCAGGGAGCATGAGTTCAGCTCCGGACCTGGATCTGCTGTCCCCTGGAAGGCAACAGTCAGCCTGGGAAAGCCATTACTGCAAGAGCTGTGGTGGGAATCTGGAACCATGAATGGGATCTGGAACTGTGGCGGATAGATGCTTTGGTGGCCATTTGTTTCCAAAGGCGCAACCTCTGCGCTGCTGGTTGGCAGAACAAGGAGAGGGGAACAAAGGGAAGAATCGCTCTGGCAATGCCCTGTTCCTCTAACTTCATCCATACTGAACATCTGAAAGACAAGGATCTTGCACAGAGCCAGACCTTACAGTCTAGGTAATTTGGTATCTCTGAGTAGTGACACTGCTGCACGGCTCTGCACCCGCTGCCAGGAAGGAGCAAAACTTCCAGGCTTGGCGTGAGCCCCAGGGAGCATCCTAGCTCAAGTAATGTTTTCAGGGAAATGGAAGCAGAAGAAGATATTCCCAGGCAGCTGGATCTGAGAGTATTTCAATATCCGCTCATCCAAGCTTTAATCTCCAAATTGCAAAAACATTAACATTATTGATTGATCAGACATCAATCCAACAGGAAATTTAATTAAATTAAAATGTGTCACTGAGCAGTCCTCACTGTGTCACGTATAAATCTTTGGTAATAAGTTGACAAAGACAGCTACAATTGATACTGCATTCCCAGCTCAATTTATCCTCCACCATTTTATTTTCCTGTGCTGACAATGATCCTGTCTATAGATATCCCCATCTACCCAGCATCCACCCGATGCACACCAGCACCAAACCCCAGCTCATGGAGACCCACCAGCACTGAACATGGATGATTTACGGCTAAAAAGGCTCAAGCCAGGCATTCGCTGGGGCAGTACCTCCATGCTAGGCACTGCCAGGGGCTGGCCCCACTCAGCGATGGCTGAGCACAGCTTTCCCATCTCAGACCTTGTATCAGCAGTTCTGTCCCCAGTGAAACTACTGCATCGAACCGCGCTGGAGCCACCGCTGAAGCACAGACACATGCAGATAATGGGGCAAGATGCTATGACGGATGATTAAGAAACAACTCCGTATAGTAACTTCTTTGGAGTACTATAAATCATTACGGCTGGCTGAATAACACAAAAAGAGATTAAGAAATATTTTCTCCAATTCATTTCTGAACAGCAGTGGGTTTGGTTTGCTGTCACTTCTGGCAGCATGATATTTACTGTAATTTATTATTATTGTTGCTGCTTGCTGCTATTCAGGCAGCCACCAGCTATTTACAAAAAAGTTTGGCAATCTGGGAAGTTTCTGTGGGCTTCTTCCTATGCTGTTTCTCATAGCCACGGGGGTGCCATTGGCTCTCCAACATTTGTTGCTCTGGTTCCTGAGCATCAGGGTCTGTGGGGAAGCAGCGGGGCTGTACATGGCCCGTTCATGCCCGGTGGGGATGGGAATGAGGCAGCAGTCAGTGCTGGGCTGCAAGCTCTGTGTTTCCCATGAGATCTGGGGAAGGAAGGGAAACCCAGATCAGCATTTATAGACAGCAAAATCCAGCACTAAGCATCTTGCAGAGAGAAGGGAAGCAAGGATTAGGTTACTGAGATAAACCCTATTTGCAGTCAATGGCTTCCACACTCACCAAGCAGACTCCTGCACTCTCTGCTCCTGAGTACCAAGCTACACGTGAGCTGTGCTACCTTCAGGAGCCACTTGCACTACTTCTCTGTTGTTTTCTATAATCTTACTAAATCCCAGCTCCAATTCCATTTCTCCATAGTCGTCCCCAAAACAAATCCCACGGTAATACCGATCGGCTTGTGACTGGATGTGAAAATAGAGCTGTCTTGGCATCGATTCCACAGACAGGGCACAGCTTGTCGCTGTCTGCACCTCCCACTTGCGGCACAAGAACAGCTTTCGTGCCTTTGTCGCAAGTGCCAACCTGGGGAAGCTGCAATGCAAAAGCAAGGAGAGGAGCACTGAATTTGCCTGACAGCGTTCATAGCTGACAATAAACCTCTTAAGAATCTGATCTGCAAAGATTTACTTCCCCATGGCCCAGGTCACTGGTGACTGTTCTGGGGTGTTTCAGTTCCTGATGCATCTCTGCTTTGCAAGGAAAAATCCAAATGGCACAGGACATAAAAAGTGAGCTCAGCTGCAGGGGGAACGGCTCTGGAGTGGCATTCAGAGGTAATGATTAAAGAGCTGTAAATCATGAAGTGTGTCAATTCCAGACGCACATTTAGATGGAGTTTGTCAGACCCAGCTCTGGAATGTGCATCACCCACAGAAACCATCCAGAAAAGCCAACCGACTGCTTTACATCCCATTGCGCGATAGGCCCCCAACCAGGATTTAATGGATTAGTAGGGCTGAAAAGGACCATCGCGATCATCTGGTTTTGTTTCCCATGCAACACAGCTGAAGAACTTCACCCACTCGTTTCAGCATCAAAGCCATAACTTCTGCTGAAGCTATTGCATATCTTTAGAAAGACACTCTTGATTTAGAGACTGAAAGCAATGCTAAACCCACCGCATTCCTAAGCCAACTGTTCCAGCCGTTAACTACTCTTGCTATTAAAAAGGCACACTTCCAGGCCAAATTTGTCTAGCTCCAGCTTCCTACATTCAGATCCCACTCTGTCCTTCCTTTCTGTGTGAAGGAGCAGATTACAGTCAGGTTTAAGCTGTGGGGACAATACTACCAATCACTGCAAGCTTTCTCTTCTTGGATAGTCTTGGAAATACATCAGCTGAGAAAATATGAATGGACAAATTCATTGAAAATATCTTTTGCAAGAGAATGGCCAGAACAGCCCACCCACCCTCTTCTGATGAAGAACTTTTGTGCATTTTTGTGTGCATGCTTTATTTTGATTTAATCCGGTGGCTCTCGGAACATAAGGACGATGAGATGCAGCTAAATACGTGTCACACTTCAAGCTCTCCCTTAGCACACCAGCCACGGTGTAATTCTGTGCATCAAAGCAGCAGCCTGTGTCACATCCAGCACAGACACTGAACAATGTCCCTTTAGAAAGGGCACAGGGTGAGAGTAGCTTTATGACACTATTGATTTATTCTGTGCCTGCAGTTAAAAACTATACCCAGACAGACAATAAAAATAACTGCTCTAACCATATAACAGCTTCCTGCTACTAAAATGGATTTTACACTTAAAGTCATGGAGGGCTTTTCTTTCTTTTTTAAGTCTCAATTACGATTTTTTTTTTTTTTTAAATAAATGGAAATGAGAAATTGTGGGAGCTGTTTTAATCCTGATGTTGATATGCCTGGTGTTTGAAGAGGCCAGGATTGTTTTCCTGTTGCACAATTGTGTCATAAGTGGACCAGTGGTCACCATAACCGGGCATTAGTCAGACCAGATAGTTTAGTGTAGACTTCCTACCTGCAGAAATACACAGTAGGAGTGGTAATCTGGAATGGATTTACCATATAAAATAAAATCGATTATGGTCTGTGTAACCAACTGGATCAGCTGGGGTTGATGTCTCAGCATTAGATTCAAATTTGAAAATAATATTGAGAGCAACAGGATCATCTCCCAAAAAAACCCTTTTAGCTCAGAGGACCCCACTGAAGGGACAGGTTTGCAGACTGAGATTTATGCAAGCTGCAAGGTCTTTGCTGCATTGAAACTGGTGTTTAAGCAAGTTGCTAGCAAGCTTCTGTGGTAAAGTGTGCTGGGAAAAATAGCTCAGAGAAAGGAAGAGGAGAGGAAATCTGCTATTCATGTACCATTCCCTTTCCATTGCTTTTACGATTCGGGAGACGCTGCCTGAATGACATATAACGTGAGGTATTGCAGCACGGCCTCCTGTCCCTGGAAATGCTCTCGGAAATTAAATGATTCAGTCGGCACAGATTTTATAAAAGCAAGCAAAGATTGTAATAAATGAACCCAAATCCACAAAACATTGGTGGTAAAGTCAAAATTAGACTCTTCACTGGGGGTTTCCTCCACCTACTAAGACAAATTAATTTTCTTGTTTTAAAATTAAATCATTGAGTATGTCTGCAAGATATGCTTCTACTTTAATTTGTAAAACACGCTAATAAAAGTGCTTACACATCGAACCACCTTGTGGAAATCCTTTGCTGTCCAGTCCAGGGAGAGAAGACAGATGACTTTTTTCACCTTTACTTTCTACATGTCATGACTCTGGCACTGGAAACCCTAACATCAGCTCTTGCATCAGGTGGCATTGTCTGATGAAGTGCCCAGATGCATGTGGCACTGGAGACAGGGATCTTTTCTGGTTTCTCTGATTCTCATAGTGGACAACAGACAATAACAAAGATAGAAGTTAAATGTTCCCCTTAAAATACAGGTTGATTATTAATCTTCATTGTACTGTCTACTCATCTGCACAAACCAGCGTCCAGTCCTTACATATCACACCTCCCCCCTCGTACAGGAGACACCATTTCAAGCGTGCATTTTCCCAGTGAATCACTCCTCTATGGTACTCACACCTCACTTTTATTTTATTGCTTTTTGTGAGTGTGACAATTTTACACCCTTACAATCACCATTCCCTTCTGAGAGCCCCCAGGGCTTGACCACTTTTGAACAAGCAGGATCACACCACTAGCAGCCCGCTGGTGCAACCCTTGGAGATGCCATGGGACCTCCACACAAAGCCAGCACTGATGGCTCCCTGCACTGGTGGCTGCTCTCCCTGACCCTCCACTGGAACATGGTTGAAAAGCAGCTCCTGCAGGACCCATCTCTGAAGAAGGTTCATCACCCACCACAGCAAGTTGCACCAGACCTCCATCAGCCTGGGGTGAAACCTTGACCTCTCTGAATAGGAAGACAACCAGGAGAAGTACTTCTCCCTGCAAGTCCGCTCTGCTCTGCAACACTGAAAAAAATCCGTATGGGGGAGTGATCCCTTCTGGTGCTTTTCAAAGCCTGCTCTTGAAAGTAGCAGATATATTTATATTGGAGGTGGGTTGCTAAGCACAGTAACTACTACAGAGGAGCTAGGCACAACAAACCAGCTCCCCAGGTTTGACTCTGTGCTCAAATACAGCTACGTAGGTATACATGGCTGCATAGCTCAATAACTGTGATAGCACATAAATCCTGAGCAGGAAATTATTTAAGGTAGCTATGGCTCCTGAGAGTTTGCACTGCGAAGATGCTCAACTGGAGCTGGTCTTTCCCAGGAGCAATAAAGAGGCTGATGTGTTTCATCAGGAAAGAAAAACATTCTGTATGTCTGCTGGAGCAGGTGAGAACACAAGGTGCTGTTTAGGGAATAAAGTGGGATAACAGGTCACGAAACAGCTTGTCTCAAAGGTGGAAAGGCCACGTCTCACCTGGTGCAGTCCCATGTCACAGATTGATCATGCTTATGGAGTGTGAGTGCGCAAAAACTTGTGCCAACATCACATCTTTGAATCTGCACGGTTCTGAGATTTTGTGCTATATCCAGGAGGTTGTTTTGACATATGTTCCTAGAAGATCGAACAAATGTCTTCTGCCTCATTTCATTCCCCCTCCAACACTGGCAGAAGAGCAGCAGAGGATCTGTACGTGCTGCATTGTTCTGCACTTCCAGATGGAAGTTTCATCTGGGAAAGAAACCGGCTGAACACAACAACGAGGAGGTAAACCTGGGAGATCTGAGTGGATGCTGCTGTCTGCGGCTCCATGAGCCGGTCTTTGAGAAACACTCTCAAAGTTCACCAGTTCACTAGCAGGATGCCAATTGCCAAGTGATGCTATCAGTTGATTAAAACACAGCCTGCCAGCTTCCTGCTTGATAAAACTAAGTACAATCTGATCGGGAATTCTCAAGTCCATTACAGAATGACTAGCCCATCACTTAAATCAGCATACACCACTTTACCATGAATCATCAACATACTTTGTTAATATATGTGCAGCAGCTAAACCCTCACAGTCCGTCAAAGCCATCCCTGAGAGCCGGATTCTGGGGGGTGGGAAGTGGATGGGGCTTCAAACCACGAGGGTTTCCTGTTGTTCCCCGCTCAGCTGGTGAAGGTCATTTCCTCTCCTCTCTCATGCAGAAGAAACTCAACCCTCAGCTCCTGAAGATATGACAGCAGCCTCTGCAAGGAGCCCTCTGCTGCATGGCTACCCTGGCTAGGCAAGGTTACTCCCTAAAAACAGAGGTGCCGTGTTGCAATTTATTTCTTCTGTATGCTGTAGCACCAAAAAACAGGGCTGCAGAGCCAGGCTAGGAACACTGCAGTGGAAGGAAGGGGAGTGCTGCCAGTTCATTAAGGATAATCCACTATCTGGTTGGGCNAAAAAACACGCAACCTCCTGTTGGCTTTTAGGAAGGCTTGTCTTTTTTAATCTGCTGAGTTGGAGGCCCAACTCGAGATATATATATATACATCAGTGTTTGCACATCAGCTGCAGTGTATTCTTGATCATCACAATGTGATAGATGTACGTGTTACACAAATTGCTATGGGACCCTTGCTATCTCAGTAACAACATGGATTTACCAGAAGAACAAATCAACTCCAGTAGTAAAGTCTTACTGCCTTAACTTCTTAGAACTTCTTAGGAAATTAGATCTTAGGGAGGGAAGCAAATTGATGCAAAAGCTTCAAGAGAAAGCAAGCAAATGCAATGAAACTTGGAGGTCATTTATTATTGATCAGCTGAGCAGCAGATTATGATGCAAAGGAGAGGCCTGAAAGATAAGTCCTAATCTTAGGAATTCTCCAGTAATGCTCTGATAACCAGTACTAACCTCCAACTCCACCATTCCCCTCCTGTCTCCTTTCACCTTCTCTCTCCTCTGTGCCCCTCCAGTTCTCCCTCCCCATTCTTTTATGCTGCAGTTAAACACTTGAAGGTCTACTCAACACACAAACAGACAACACAGCATTTCTACGCAAAATGGCAATACAAATTCTTATCTGGTGTAAAGTCAGTGCAACTCCATATCTGGTCTCAACATGTTTTATTTACAAGAAAAAGTGTAAGCAGGAGACAAATACTTTTTGTTTGCACAGTTTCAAAAGCATAGACTATAACATAAGGGGTAGTTCATGCCCCACCTTGCACTGCTGAGAGTCTGGGAAGTCTCATCAGACGTGGGACCGACTTGGAATAGGTGTAATAAAGTAGAGGTTCACATAGGCATGATTTCTTCATTTACACTAACACAAGTGAAAGGACAAAGGCTCTTCAAATTCTGCCCTTGTGGTCCAAATTTGAATATATATTTTTAAAGCTGGCCAAGCAACTGAAATTAAGCCTCATGTAATTAAGTTCCAGTAATTTGAATGGAATGTAGTCCTGGGAAAGTTAGCAGTACGAAAAATGTATGGCAAAGCAGATACATTGAATTTTTGGTGCCATTCCTATCACATCAGAAGTCCACAAAGAGGAAATTTAAGATAAGTCAAGAGTTTTCAGTCTTTGATTTGCAGACCCCAGAGGTCCATGGGCTAAACCCAACAAGCAGCTGGCTGGGCGGTGTGCTCCCACCCAAAGATCTCTTCAAACTGTCTCCAGAGGACTGCGATGCTGCCCCAAAGTCTCTTGTCCTCAGTAACACCACTTTCTTCTTCTTGAATGTATGCAGCATTGTTCTCTGGTCCTTATACCCGCCAGCAGTCCTGGCTTACCTCCTGCTGCTGAAGAAACTTTTGGCCTCCTCATGGTGCAGATTTATAAGCAGTGTGATCTCTTCTGGATCCAGACGTCACCACTCCAGGTCTTCTGGGAGACTAAGGTTGGAAATTGGAAAAGGGATCACAAAAGGTGATAAAAGTAGAAGAAATAAGGAGAGCAACAAGAAGGAACAGCTACAGAAGATGGGACAGTTAATGAACAGAAAGTATAATGAGCCAGGAGAAGTCTTGGTGGAAGAAGGAGGAACAGCAGTCGCAAGAACTGCCAGACACCAACAAAAAGGGCATCACATAAAGCATTGATCCTCTCTGTGACACAAGCTCCACTCTAGGCTGGCACAGGAGCGCTGGGTGGTTAGATAGCATTTCTCTTGCAAAGCAGTGTTACATACACCCTTGGAGAACTTTGTGACAGTGTGGCTCACCCTTGGGATCAGAGCTGAATGTCCCACCAAGTTCTGATTTGCTTTTGAAGAGAGCTCCCTGTTGGGTCTCCTCATGCATCGAAGCTGCTCCGAAGCTGAACTAGTGTCCCAAGAATTGGAGACAACCAGGGGATTATGACAGAACCACACTACTGCTCCAAACCAAAATATTAATGCAGGCACAGCTGAAGTGTAGGCAAGAGAAGCAACAGATTAAAAATATCTGGGGAGAAAAAAGTGTAGGAGATTTATAAAAGAAACATGCTGAAAACATGCTGAGAAGGTTTTTGTGTTTTAACACTCTGGTCTTTTTTTTATGCTATAGTGTACCTTCAATAATTCCACAAACTTCAGCTACCATCAGCTGGATCTCTGCTTGAAGAACACTGAAACACAGTTTGCCCAGTGATGACCAAACTACATGGGAAGAACTGCAGCTGATAAGACAAATGATTTATGGAGCTATTGCTTTCTAGGTTCTCGCAAATAACCGTAACTGGCGTTAATCATCCACCCTCTGCTTTGTATTATTAACATGCAAAGTACACTTCCTAAAGTAGCTATTTAGGGGCATAATCTTTCAGAAAGGCAGGACAGCTTCAGACAGAGGCAAGCAATTGTAGAATATGAGCAAAACATGTGGCATTGTGCTTCTGTGAGTGCATGGGAAAGTTTCCTTTCACCATGCAGATTGAAATTTGCTGATGCTATTACTGCCAGTTTGCAGTTCTGCCCCATTCCTCTGCAATGGGCTGGCAGTGTCATGTTTGAGGAAGACTGCTCTCAAGCAGCAGACACCTGAAGCAGGACTTACTGTCTTCCTGATTTTATTGTTCTCCCTGAAAAAGCACTTTGATCTTTTGGTGCTTCACCATTTGTCATGCTGTACCCTTGTCAGGAGGGAATGGTGGAACTTGAGGCCTCCTTGTTTGCTGGTTTTGAGTGTAAGGTTCAGCCGGTTCAGTTTTAGCATACAGATGAGCTCTCTTGACCTTAACAAGTCTGCACTTTAAATAATGCTTAAATAGCATTCTAGAGGGTACAGTAGCACGCCGCTTACTTACGGAAACTACAAGGAAACCAGACAGCTTTTCAATTCGTATATCAAAGATAAAGAGATTTACACATAAAAGGGTGAATTATTTTGATTTGTAGTTTGCAAGCTACTACACATTCACCGACACAAATGTTCCCTCATCTCTGGTTTCTGATAGTTCACATCAGGTTCAGTGGCCTGGATTTTCAGTAGTGACAATTCTGGATGCCAGTAATTCTCAGTGCCAAGCCAAGAGGCCTTAAAGACGCAGATATTGTTAAGACATTGCGCATCTTGGGAAAACTGGGTATTTTTAACATTTCTTAAACAAGACACCCCAAAGTGACAGCATGTAAAATCAGAGGTGGGTTTGCCAGAGGGATAAAATCCTTTTCCCCACCACACCATCCCTTCCACTGGGCTGTTCCTGCTGGTCCTCACAGCATCCTCCTCCCCCCATCACCATCCAAGTCTAGAGCCAAAATTACCAGTCCTTTTTGACATTCTTGGCCACTGAACATCCTATGTATCGTACAAAAAGAGCTCACTGCCTTAGCTATATTATCTTTTAAATTGCTATCAGAGAAAAGTCTTCTAAGGCCTGATCCTGGATGGCTAAAATCTAGAAATATGGCATTTGACGGAGAGGAGGGGAGAAACCCTATCCCATTATCTGCATTATCCAGTTCCCCTTGGATGCCTTCCATGTACTTGGAGGAGCAATGCCCCATTCTTGAGGCTTCGCATTGCAGCCACTGCCTTTTTGGCAGAAGAAGGGTGGATGTGGCTCCCGTCAAAGTCAATCAATGTGACTTCTTCAATCAATGTGGAAGGTCACCAGTGTACCACCATCAAAGACAGTTGAGTACAATTCTCGCTGAGTCCTAAATCTTTATGGGGAGTTCAGGTTGCAGTGGGTGTTGGAAAGTCTTTTCTGGTACTGACCTCAGCACATCCTCTATTCCTAAGTCCTTTGTAAACGTTTAAGATCAAATAAGAATTATACCCAGGTCTCTGAGATGCAATGAAGCACAGGTACGCAAAATGAAACCCCAGATTACACAAAACTGACTTACTTTTGTCTTTCATTATGGCTTTGAACACATCCAATATTGCTGAAAGGTTCAGAGAGCTCAAGGAGCTCTTCATGAAAGCAGGTCACGTTTTGAGCAAACTTAAAATAATTTTGAGTTTCACATCAGAATAATCTACAAAATTTCACCGTGGTCACAAATCTATTGCATTTCAAGGGACTGCTGACTATGAGGGGGCACCTGAACAAGACACATGCAAAAAACATTCAGACAAAGTCAGAAAACGAAACTTGTACAAACAAGACTATCAATTCAAAATGCTGAATCCTTCAAGCCAGAAGATTCTTTCCCCCAATTAAAGTCACTTTATTGCCACAACTGGAACAGGATCCAAAGCCCACTAAAATCAAGGGTAAAATTTCCATTGATTTCCAAGGAGTCTGGATCAGATCCTAAATCACATTGTCACACTGCAGCAAACCCAGCCTCATTGCAGTGAACATACCTGATTTCTAAAGTCTCTGCTCCATCAATTCAAACTCATTGCAGGTACAACCTCGGTTATTTCAGCATTGCTAAATAAATACTGTTTTACCAAAATCAGCAAAGCTGTATACTGCTCCTTGTTACTAAATTAGCACAACTAATGAACACTTTTTTCTTAAGAGTATTTGTCTGCTTAGATCAAAACCAAATGCCAAAAATTCTTGTTCTATCAGGCTGGTGCCTTCCTGCACAAGCAGCAGACCAGGGCTGGCTAAACGCATATGAAGTGAACAAGGACCTCACACTATTTTTTAATGGAGGTACTTAGGCTTCTTTTATAGCTGAGAACAATTCAACAAAATCTGGTTAGGTAAGGGTTCGACGGCTCTTGCATGTGGAAGACAGAAAGACAGACAGAAGGGAAGAAAAACGGCAGGCAAGAAGAGAAGAAGGAAGTAGGGTGTGAAGGAAAGCCTTGTGTTTCATTTGCTAATACTTCACGTTGACAAGTCACAAAAACATGAAAACCCTCTTTAACCTCTTGCCTCCTCTTGACAAAACCATCCACCTACAAATTAAAATCATCTCCAGACATTGCCTAAATTATTTTCTTAGGTGGTTCTGTAATATAAATTGCTGTGTGCACTAAGAAATTATTTAGAAAATAAGAACTAGAGATTTTTTTTTCCTCAGCAAATCAGAACAGAGTTCTATATCTTAGGGGAATGTTCTGAGAAGAAGAAACAGTCCTCTGGAGCTGATACTAACGTAGGTGCCCTAAACAAACCTACAGAAGGAGCATAATGAGGCAATGATTTATTGTGTGCTATGCAACTCTCACTGCTGTGCAGCGTGTTGTAAGAACCAGAAAAAGCGAGAGGCAGCAATCATACAGCATCCTCCTCCTCCTCATATATTTCTGGATATTACCAGCTCTGGATATGACTGTGTGGCAGTGAGACATGGATGCAGCCACACTGAATTGCTGGCTTGGCAAAAGATATCTGTATTGCAACATTTCATCTCAGATTTAGAGCTGCACCATCTCTCCCCCCAAAAAAACAAACAAACAAACAAAAAAAAACTGTGTTTAGATACTGTGAAGTTTAGATTTGGTATTTAAGCAAATTTGGATGTGTTATTGCTCTATTTGCACAAAAGGGATTTTCAGGAACGTTTTCATCAGGAGGTGAAATCTTGGATCTTCCAGAGTCAATGGTAAGGCTTCCCTTGGTTTCAGAAGGACCAGCATTTCACCCATTCCACTTAAAATGTATTAGTGACTACTTACAGATAGCAAATTCTGCACACAGAAACATATTTGTAAAAAAAACTCGGACCTAAAGAATCACAATCAATTAAATGAGGAGCAGAAACTTGCAATGCAACTGATATTGCACCAATCAATACAGATCAACAGGAGTCTGATCCCTACTGGGTGGTATTTGCAGTTAGCTGTGTCTTTTTGCCATTTAAAATTCATTTGGTTTCTTGCAATGACTGCTGGATTGCTTGCAGTTCTGCCCAAGTTCCTCCCTTTTTCTTCAGTTAAAAAAAAAAAAAATCACTGCAACTAAGAGCTAGTCTTCAAAGGTGTTTGGTGAAGTTATTTATAATAAATAAATGTGAAAAAAATTACCTGCAGACTACTTATGCTCACCCCCCCACACACACACAAAAAGGCTAAATCAGTGAAATAAATTAATTGCTATGAATTATTCAGCTCTACCTGTGGCAATGAAAAATAGCAAGAGCATTAGATTTCTTCTTTGTGTACTAAGCCTCTAATTTATAGAGAATGCATATTAATAAAACACAGGATATTCATCAATATTCAAGTCACTGGCTGCCTGGCTATTTAATCTAAAATTACCAGCCAGCTCAAAACTCTTACTAGTTAATCATGCAATCTAAGCCATTCTGATATTGATGGTTAACATTAATTGCCCAACTGCCATTTATAAAATCCTCTCCTACATCTTCCTCTTGCCTAGGATAGCCCTTTGATGTGTTTAACTTTACAGACAAGCCGGAGAAGGCCAGTTCATCTGGGCCACTGTACAACCCCAAACGGTTGTTCCCCATGAAAAGGACATCACCTCCCACTGTGTTTTCGCGTCTCTGGCGTATACACTAACACGACAGTCAAAGATAGCTATACCTGTGGGTGTGAAGAGGATATAAAGAGAAATCTTAGCTCTGCTGCAGTCAGAGTCACCTTTGACTTCCCTGGCATCAGGGTTTCATTTGTGTTTCCTGAGCATCACAATCGATACACATTAATACACCACAAGGACTACCCAAATTCCCCTACCACGCTAGGTCTCAGTTCCTTGAGCCTTGCTGAAAAGTGGCCTCTAACTAACTAAATAGCTAAGTAACGATCTTAGCTCGCTAGCTCCAGATCTGACATAAAGGCTGGCTCCCTGGTTTCCCTGAACATTATCGGGAAAAAAAAAAATGTTCTCTTCATTACAATTATCTTTTTTTAATGTATTTTCCAATTTTTGCAGATGTTCTGCCCATCATAGCAAGAACCAGCTACTTCTTGCTCTACAGAGCATGTTGTCCTTTACAGTGGAAGCAAAAGCACTCAGATCAGGAAGGCTGCAGCAATGATTGGCGTCTCAGTTACCAGCCACGAACTACACAGAAAGCCACCAACAGCAGATTTCCCCCGCAAAACCTGACTCCACTCTCCCCAGGGGTTGAAGGCATAGAGCAGCAGTGTCTTCAGACATTGCCAACATGCACTGCACGTTGCATGTTACTCTGCACACATCAAGGTGCAACAGGAGAATTGGGGGAACATTTTCATGTGATGCAAAACTCACAAAGTTTATCGTACCAGTAAGAAGTGCCAACGCAGTGGAGGTCAAGAACAGTTCCCTAAAGCAATGCATGCGAACACCAAGCTCGAGCCAATCTTGATATTCATCACCTACATTTTTTTTCTTCATTTTTCTACCTTTTTATTAACACAATCACATTAAAGTGAAAGAAGAAACCAACAAAATGGAAAACGTTCAGGTTTTTTTTTTTTTACCAAGAAGTTAAGATAATGGAAGTTAACTGTAAAGCAGGAAATCTGCAAACAGCTCACTGTCCTCACTGAAGCTGGAACTACAATCTACATGGTCACAAAAACACTGCATAATAAACACAAGAATTCTTGAAAGCAACATTCTCAGCATCCTTCAAATGATTTTGCTCTTGTTTCATTAACACAAGCCTTAAAAGCCAACGAAAAAAATTTACTAAAAATATTTTTTGAGAAAAGAAAGCTCCTTTCTCTGTGTACAGACATTCCCCAGAACAGACAGACAAGTTTCCTGAATTTCATCACTTTGCCGCTCTGGAATTCAGGAACCACCAGCAAATCAGCAATTGTTTCCTTCCATTATTTGAGGGCTGCTCGTGAGCGCTCGCTGGCAGGATAGGGCACATGGCTCTGCTTCTGCTCCCCGATTGCTTCAGCACCGAAGCGTGCTCCTGGCCTTGGGACTTATGTACGGGCTCCCATCCATCACAGCCATGTCAATAAGAACTTGAACCTGACTGTTTGCAGAAAGCAAACACAAGAAGTGCAATAGCAGAGTCTACCCCAATTCATTTCAAAATTTCAGCAAATATTTGTGAACAATGTTTTGGAGCGTTCACACAGCTCCCATTGGCGATTAAACTCAGCTTTAAAACACACTGAGGCTCCCGGTAAATTCTGAGCTGCCGAAAGGTAACAACACACTGACAGCAGGGAGAAAATGATGACTGCAGAGTGAAACACAGCCTCAGAACAAGCAAAGACTAAATAAACTCCATTAGAGCATTCTCCTTAAAAGCACTTCTACACTGCTTTGGCTGGACAGTGTGTTTTTCTAACCAATGTTTACATAGTTTGACCCATTTTCACTTCTTTGCTTTAACTGAAACTATTAATTAAGCTATTTAAAAATTAAATTGAGTATATGCCTCCTTTGGACTGGATCTCAGGCTTCATTTAATTGTTGGTTCTCTTGCTGGGTTTGGCTGTGAGGGTGTGTGAATCTGTCTCAATGTGGAAATGAACTTAAATTTACAAATGTATTTCACATAGGTTACAAGATTGAGTAAAATGCCAGAGACATGCCCTGCTTTAATTGTTTGGAATATAGCCCTGTGATATTAAAAATGACATCTGCAATAAACATGGGGACATGAGCCTGGTGTAGCTCGCTGTAGAAAACTGCGGGCATCTGTAAATGGCTTAGCTGGAGTTAGAGGCATAAAACAAATGTTTGATTTTGTGAGCATGAAAACATTCACACATTTCTTGTGATTTATATACCATAATCATGCTGGATTTTCAAGTGGAAAGGGTGCCTAGAAATTATTGAAAAGGGGTCATCTCTATCTTTCTATTTGCAACTAATATAATGCAAGGCTTTCTGTCTTAGAGGGGCCCAATGTGCATACCGAAGTCTGATTTAGATTTTCCCGTTGAACGGCTTTTCTGTATATAAATCTCATGAAGACACACTGATCCTTTAAACTTCAGTGTTGATGCTGAAATTATGCTGTGTGTCAAAATTACATCAAACAACTGCACTTATTTCCACCAGAAAAATTTCATTATTTCACTCTCATTTACATTACATTTTTTCCCCGCTATAATGCTGACTTGGAAATTCCCTTAGGTCTGGACACATGAAGTATACTTTTTCAGTAGAGAGAAAGCTTTCATTAAATTTCAAGATTTTTTTTTCTCCTTGATTTGAATGTTATAATTGGATTGGAGAGATATTTATTGCGAACTTCATGTTTTGCCAGGCTCCATGAGCGGCATCTTTTAATTTCTCTCTTTTCAATGAACCTTTTGACTTGATAAAAGTGGCTCTAAGGTATTTTTACAAAAGAGGCCAACAGAGCCAGTTCATTTTAAAACCTTCTCTTTAAAGTATCTCATTTCCTTATTATTTCTTAATAGCAGCACAATCCTGCAATGTCATAAAGAATGCCACAGCTGACTTCAGTGGGATCAGGATCACTCCCTACTGTAATTAGTTCTATATTTCAAAATATTAGAGGTCATTTTCTTTTTCTTGTTTTCCATCTGAGAAAACATTTAAGTGGGAAAAAAGAGACGTTCAAGAGTGACTGTCAGTATAATACTAAAAATAAGTTGCATGCATTCAAGTTACTACAATTTATGCTTCTAATGAAATATTCCTCTTCTCATTTACTGCAAATTTTTAATGTGAGTTTTTACAGCCATTGATTCAGTACCTTTAATCTTCCCTCAATATTAGATAGTAATGGAACTACCTAGGGAAAACCCATCTGGTTATAATGCACACTGTCTATAAAGTTGTTCAGTTCATCCAAAGCGACTTTTTTTTCCCAGTGGGTTTGGATGGGATGAAATTATAATATTATGAAATACTGTTAATACTATTCAGAGATTAATACACTTGTAATTAATAATAAGTTTAAAATATTATGACTCCTCTGGAGAAATCAAAGGATCTAATGCCAATCACCCCCACTGTCAGGGATGGGCTGGATCCCACTGTGCTGGATACAGACACTGTTAATTACCTTCTCTGAGCCCAGGGGGCAAACTGTGCCCCAGCCCACACCAGGGAGTGAGCACATCGCCCTGGCTGCTCCTTCTGCAAAAGGGAAGGAGCTGGGAGCCAGTCTCACAGAGAGAAAATAGCTGAGCATCCACACCCCGGTCACGGCCTCTCTGTCCATCCTGCTGTGAAGCACCTGACCAAAATGGTCCAGGGCCAGTAGCAGCCTGACCCTGACCAGCTACAGCTGGTCCGGCTGTGCCCTGGGAGCAGAGAAGAAATGCATGATTTTCCCTTGGGACCATTGGGTGAATGCTAAAAATACAAAGCGCAGCTCCAGCCCCGTGAAGAGCACAGCTGTGCCCGGTGGACAGTCCCTTTAGAACCGGTGGGGCTGCTGCGCAGAATGAAGCCGTGAGCCTGCTGCATTGAGTGGAAAAACTCTGGTGTCCCACGGGGGTACCAGGTGCCTGCTTCCAGGACATGGAAGTTAAGGACACCAGCAAGACACTGTCAGGGCGCAGGGCCTATTTTGGGATGCTGCCTGTGCTAGGTATGCCAACTGATCGTGCTGACGCTGCCCCAGGACACGTGGGAGCCATTTGTGCCTTCGCTCAGCATGGCAAAGGGCAGGCTGCAGGCTCCCCAGGTGGGGTCAGCCGGGGTGCCCAGCATGCAGTGGGATGCTGCGACACCAGCCCTCCCAGGACTGGTCTGGGGATGGCAACACCATGGACAAGCCATGCCATGCAGCACGATGCCCAGCATCCTAGCACCACCCACAAATGAGGGTGACGAGTTTGGAGGGGCCAGGGGGCACTTGCTGCCTTCTGTGGATGCCGCAGAGTGGCGAGGGCACTCCTGTCAGCACCCTGCGGGAACAAGCAGAGTGACATATGCTAACATGTTGTTAAACATAACACAGCCGTGTTTAAAAATACGCTAGCTAGTCGGATCAAATGCATTTTTAAACATGCCTGCTTTTTTTTCCCTCCAAAAAGGAAGAGGTTTTGCTTAACACATGTTAGTAAAAACATTTTTGAGCATGGTAGAGACAGAAGAGATGTAGAGTTAGGGTAAGTGTCCTTTGGACAAGTAGAGTCTGCAGGGAAAGTTGTCTTAAAAACAGGTTTTCCCTGATAATGTTAATTTGTTTGCATCGTCCAGTTCACAGGATTTCACCATGAACAGAGAGCAAAATGCTTATGCACAGCATAACACCCATGTAATCCATCCACAATGTTTATAAATTCGGCCCTAAGGCACTACAGCAATAAACACCCTCGTTATGTAATACGACAATAACAACTCCCCAAAAGCATTACAACCCTTCCTGTCAATACAGGTATCTCTTTAATGACACATTAAAAACGGAGAGCAGAATTAAAACCACGGTGTAGTTTTGTGTCTTTAGCGATAGTTGTAATAAATGTCCAGGGAGAGGACAAATCCTTTCAACTGAAAGGAAGCCAGTTTCTGACTCTGTCCCACGTTCCTTTTCTCTCCACAAATTGCTACTGCTGGAAAACACGCCAACCTTTTCCCCCTGCATGCTCTTCTGCTGCTGGCTGCTCCTCCAGCTCTGTTCAGCCCAAAGGTTCTTCTACAATAGCTATTTAGTTCTAGTTTGAAGCCATGATTTGATCATTTCCAGCAAAGCTGGTCGCCCCATCCCAGGCAAGTGAGTGTGATTTTGACTGGTGGATAAAAAAGCAAGTGCAGGAGAACACAAAAAGACAAAAGGTTTTGCTTCCATGCAAATGTAATGTGGAATAGCAAATGGAAAATGGAATAGCGAAATCTAGGTCAGTGAAAAGCTTACTTGTGTGAAGAGACAATGAGCAGAATTGCCTCTAAATATAACAAATACTTACTCAGGTTTTTACAGAAATCATTGAGGGTTCTTTAAGCAATATTGCAGGGGCCTGATTTGTAAACCTGCATGCCCAAATGTCATGGTGCACAGTGAAACGGAGACAAAAATGAAACCATGCGTCAAATGCCCGGCAGTGCAAGTGCACAAATATGTGCTCTGATCGACTATGGAGAAGAAAGGAACCTCAGAGCAAGACTGTTGCTACCACACTGCCCAGTTCCAGCCCCTGAGCATGGGATGCCTGGCCTGGGGCTTGATCCCATGCCAGTGGGCCCGCTGGCACAGCGCTTGGGCTGAGATGGGCTGCACCCGATGCCATGCCATGGTGCTCCCGTGGGATGCAAAAGGGAAAGGAGGGCTGAGGTTTGAGTTCAGAGCAGACAATGTGTGCTCTCAGTGGTAAGTGCTACTGGGAAGAAAAAAGAGAAAAATGAAAGGGGAAAGTCCAGGCTAAATGCTTATTCTAGCCTCCTGCCCTTCCCACGCTGTGCATAAGAGGAGGTGAGAGGGCTGCCCTGACCACCTGGGGCAAAGATGAGGAAATGCTCCTGAGGAGGGGATCCCGTGAAAAATCTGTAAGGCTCTGGCTGTGCTCATCCCCAGGGGAGGCCATATTAGCAGATTTTTTTAAAAAAAGAAAAAGAGCAAGCAAGAGAAAAGCCTCCTGGCTTATGAACTTCCTTGATCTGAAGCTCCATGAATTCTTTCCACCGTTGTGGTACAGCACCTCATGTGCTGGGTGGAAGGGTAAGCTATTGAGCATTGAATTACGGAGGGGAAAAACATCTCAAATTCCTTTCTATTTATACTCACAACTTTTCCAAATCATTATACACAAATCCCCTCGCCTCAGCTGAACCGCTCATGGGTTACAGGGCCAAGAAATAGGTGGAGCCTTCATAGCTTGTGCTAAGCCTTTCAGAAACTTGAAAAAAGATCCCAAAAATGAAAGCAATGAAAATTACCATGCCAGGCAGAGAAGATTTAACCTCTACAGTCCCCTGTGGGCACAGAATTCATATACAAGACAGCAAGAGGTTGCTTTCATAACAGAGAGCATAGGTTGCTTAGTTGTGAGAAGTTTTCTGGGACTACCTTCACTGGTAAGCTGAGGCTGACGCTGGCTATAGAAAGACAGAAATCTGACAAAAGCATGTAGTATCTTGGGGTATTTGAGAAAGAAATCTATTCTGGTAGTCCAGACACTAGGCTGGGACTTGTTAAGTTGTGAACTTGTTAAATTCTTACTCCACCAACAGCTTCCTGCATGACAAGGAACCAAAGCCTATTTCTGCTGGAACAAATTCTCCTTGACTTCAACAGACATCGAGGCCTTTGCATTTCAGCTCCTTATCCCTAAAACCATTCAACATCTGTCACACAAGCCCTGCTGAGCACCCTTGTGGTGTGGCTCCATTGCAGCAGGCATGGAGGGGCGCTCAGCCTCGGAACAGCTCCAGGTGCAAGTACTCAGAGATGCACCTTGTGTGGTGCCTCTGCCCTCTCACTGGAGCCTGCACGTGGGACTGCTCAAAACCACAAGTAATTAATTTACTTTTTTATATCTCTGTTACAACCAGAAAGGTGGATGGTTTTCAGATTTTAGTTTCCTTGTCATCATTTCTGATGCCTATGTTTTGCCTATGCTTGGTTCACTTTTTTTTTTTAGCCAAAATTGGTGGATTTAATTAGGAACATCCATTTTTACTTCTGTTTCTGGTCTATTTTCACTTCATGGCTTTCAAGTTTTAGCAAAGTGCTCTCATTTTTGGACTTCCAACACTGAACAGGGCACTACAGACATTAAAGTAAGAAATATGCTAATTGGACTTTATAATAAATGTAAAAGTTATGAGAACTCTCTAATCATATGAGATTTGGAGGCTCCCATCGCTACCCTAATTAAAAATCTCAGCCCTCTATTATCTAGCACCGGGCTCACCAGCGCAGTCACAAGCATGATGTGCAAGGACAAAGCACCCCACAGGCTCCTCCAGAGGGGCACCAGCAGGTACCACCTTAAAGGAGCAAGTTTAAGATCTTAAATAATGACCACATACCTCGATTTTATAATTGGGGAGGACAGATCCAGGCTCACGGTTCCACCACCACGCACATCGAGCCAGCAGGGCTCAATGAAATGTGCAATCACTGTATTCTGTTAAGTTTACCCACATCCAAGTGCTTTCTAAACGTGGGCTGTTGAGCTATCCAAAAAGTGCCTTAGCCAACACGCTCTCAGATTTCCAACCCATAACCCTTTAAAATAGAGCAGTGGATGTTTCATCCCCATTAACAAATTAAATATAACATTACTCGAGGTCTGGAGTCTTTTGTGCCGAGCGTCGACCTACAGCAGTATTTCCCTGCTAGAAAAAAGCAGGATGGAGTTGGTGACATAACACCAAATATACAGATGGGAACACACTATAATTAGCAAGGGAATGTCATTCCTGCCATCTTTGCTTCGTTTGTAACTGTGCCTGTAAGCTCTGGGGAATGGTGTGCATTTCACACAGTCTGCACATGAGCGAGGACTGCCAACTGTCCCAGTTCTGGTGGGATACCCTCGGTGCCCTGCCCTGTGGCTGTGGGATGCCAGCAGTGCCAGAGGATGGTGATGTCTGCAGGCTGGCATGGTGAGGGATGGTTCTGTGTGGCAGTAACAGCCCAGCTCCCTCTAAAGTACCATGCACCTATAGAGAGCAGTATTGGCGCTGCCCATTTCTTCTTGGCAGGCTCCTTTGTGCACATCCAAAAACATCCTTTTGCCCTTCACCAAGCCAAATGCACAGCTAGACCTAACAGTAGAGGCCAATAACTGTGTCACCCTTCCCACTTCACTTGCTCCCAGAAAAGGGAGGATTTATTCGGTGCAAATACAGGGATTTTTTACCTGAGTTCTGCTTTTCAGCATTTAACCATTCTTTTTAAATCTCTCTATTGGTTCCAGTAAAACACCAAATCAATGTTTTAAAGTAAGCAGTAAAACCTTAATGTGCTCAATAATATAAGTCCAGTTGTCTTTTAAACACTTTGTCATCCTCTGCAGGCACTTAGATCAAAAACTTGCTGTCTGCTCCACTCTGTCTATAGAGTCAAGTGAATTTGTTCAGTTTTTCATCAGGCTGCACAAACTTGTGGAACTAGCTAAGGGAACAAACAGACCAATAATGCAATATGTTCCTTGTCTTGTATGGAAAGTCCAAATCAGCTTGCTTGAGGAGGCTAATTCATTGCAGTGAATCCACAGGGACCTTGCCTGTGAAGATGTCAAAGCATGGCAGGAGTATTAAATTGCACAGATTTTTAACCCTGTGGATTTTAAACAGAACAGACCCCCATGATCATCTCATCAGTTCCTCTTTCATGACAAAGATACAATTTCCCTGTGCATTTCTTGCACAAACTCTAAATTTTGAGATAAAGTAGAGCATATATTTCCGGTAAGTGCTTCAGCATTGATGCAAAAAAACTTCACATGATGGTTAATGTGCCACATCCCTAGATAAGATTTCACAATTTTTCATTCTCTTTGCCATAAAAAAAAAAAAAAAAATCCATCTCCACAAATCCTTCTGCAACATCACCATACCAACTGCACAGGTCAGGAGGAGTCATGACTTTCTGAAGGTTACACAATGCCTGAGTGTGCATTTTCCCAGCGCCATTTGAAGCTCCTTTAAGCTCAGGCTGCTGCTGAAAAATCCTTCTGTTTCTCTCCCCACCTGCGTCCCTGGTCTCCCCCTGTGCAGTCCCAGCAAACATCTCACTGACACGCGACCTGCTCAGGCCACTGATTTGGCTGAAAAGTGGCCTTGTCCCAGCAGCTCTCTGCATCCATGGCACCAGCGTGCTCTGGTGTTCCTCATATAGATTCCTCTTATGGAGGAATAAGGCAGCTCTCAGTGCCCAGGAGCCTGGAGCCCTGGGCTCTGCTCACAGCTCTGCCACTGAGTGTTTGGGGATCCATGGGGAAATCACTGATTTCCCTGGGATTTCCCCATAAATTTGACAGAGTGCCTTGAGATCCCCAGAGGAACCGCACTGTTCACGCACAAAGCTTAATTATAATTTTTATAATATAGTCGTGCCACTAACTCCCACTACGAACTGCAAATCACTGCCTTTCCACTCCTCCACCCCCCCATGCCTGTTCGTGCTGGTGGACAATTAATTCCCCAAAAAGACTATATTAAAGACATGTGAAATCTTTCCTATTCACAGGATACCCATGTGCAGATTGCAGTTTCCCTCAAACACTTTTGTGATCTGAATTCATCAAATGATGTATTTCCACAAGATTTTTTTAGCAGCTTGACAAAGCCTATTCAAAATTCAAGTTGTGACTGGCCAAATGAATCTTGCGACATCCTTCCCGTGTCAGTGATCAATGAAATTCTTCTATCATGTACAAATATAAAATTCATTTTCCATAAAGCTTGCATAGTTGTCTTTAGAAATTACACTGAATGGGCTTTTTTTTTTTTTTTTCAGTTAAATTTAGTCATCTTGAAATCCACAGGAAGTAATCTCAGGCTGAGCTGAGTTCATTGAAAACCTCAAATGTATTAGAATACATTGAAAATACCTTGCATTTGTGCCCTGGAATAAACACAGGGCTGCCACAAGAAATGCCTTCGCCTGTCTCTGCCAAGCAACAAATGCAACGTCCCGCAGCCCTCGAGGTTAATGAGAACCACACCACAAGGGTTAAAGGATGAATTCAGCCCCAGGCCTACCGATTAGGCAACGTTTGAAGGGCGGCTCAATATCCCACCTACGAAAATCATCCACCACGTTGTCAGCTCAAGCAACCCGAAAAAGCAGCTCTGAGATCTATTCATGTAACATTGGGCCTGAAAAAATTACAAGTTGTGATGAAATTAAAGACATCCAAATTTTTAGCCATTCTCTGCTGATAAAGGCTTTATTATTACCATTTACAAAGGGGAAACACAGCCAATTATAAGCTACTTCTGGCACATGCCAGGCCTCAAGTAGAAGATAAGCCAACACAGCAGAGCTTGCAGCTGGAAGCCCAGAAACCTGAAAATGAGCTGACTCATGGAAATATCCCCACATAAAATATCGGATGGTTATTTTTTTCTGCCTCATTTCTGTGTGTCTTAGGAATGATATATGAATTGCCTTATTTACTTTGTCCCATAAAACTTACATTTTTTTATTAATGTGCTGCCAGCTCTGAGAGCGGCTGGAGGGAGGAGGGCAGGAGCAAAGCCACTCTGGTACAGAGCACAAGGAGGCCTGGACTGTACACAAGTGGTGCTGCACACCTGAGCGCATGGCACAGCCCCCAGAAAGTAAGCCTGGTCCTTGACCTGCTCTGATTTCACCAAAATGAGGATGCTGCCTGCACTGACTTTAAGCTGGGGAGAATGAGAGCAAAATTAGAGTATGGGAATTAATGCTCCAGCACCTCTGATCCTGCTCATCCCATCAGGCAGTGCAGAGCTGTGACACACCAGCCTGCAGCTTTTTTTCCAAATGCGAGGACTTGGTAGCACTTGAGCTGCCCCAAACAACTTGTGAGGTGCTGGCAGATTGTTCAGAGAGGAGGGCGCGCAGGTGGGTGGGATGGGGCATGCCTCATTTCCTTCAGAAACAAGGTTACAAACCCACCCTCCCTTCTGCTGTACCACACTATTGAATTAGGGATGGTGAACGCTCCTTATAGATATAATTAAGCACAACAGCCTCATCCGACGATCTATTTTCATCTGCTCCTCACCTCAACAAACAGCAGGAGGAACTGAAATCCAGGGGAAGCTCCACACTGGGAGGAAACAGGCAGTTTTGCCATCCATCGGCTCAAAGCACTTTGGAACAGATTTCAGTAAGACAACCTCCCTTGGAAACTACTGCCCATAAAAGAGATGATTGGGATGCTTCCTCCTGGGAAAGCCATACCCAACAAGTACACAAGCAAAGACTGGGAGAGCATTTCCATTTTACAAGGGAGAAAGGAAGGAGTTTGCAGTGCTCTTGTACCAGCTGCCAGCCATGGTGGCGGCAGGGTAGGTAATTAAGAAGGACATCATGTAACAGATAAATACAGGATAGTAAGTACTCATTACTTGATATATAGTATATAATCTATTATTAGAGGCTAATAATTCTCTAACCTATTCATGTTACTCTTTTGTCCGTGTTGCTGGCCATTTGGCACACTCTAAATTTCTCCACATAAAATTTACTAGATGTTACAACTCATATCTAATCCTGAGTTTCTGTGCATTTCACTGCAGCATATCATGCAGCTAGGTAAAAGCACAACACTAAATCCTTTGCAAAAGGAAGAATGAGCCAACAAAACTCCATGTTTTCACTTTCCTGCCAGAAAAAAAAAAAAAACGTATATTGCATATTCTTCTTAGTTGTAATTTCAACATTTACTTCCATCTTTAGAATGCTGCAGTTCTAAAGATGTTTAGCTGTACTCTACTCAGCACTCAAGAATGCACTTTTGCCTGGTATTTTTATTCTTTTTGAAACATCCTGTATTTTAAATACATATATACATATATTTAAATACATTTTCTAAATGCATTTTAAAGGGAACTAGAGGGAGTGCTATTGTATTTAATCACAGGGAGCAAAATCCTCAAGTCATGTAAATCATCATTTCACAATCTGCTCCACACTACCCTAATTTGGAAAGTGTACCATAGCAAATGGAGCTGAATGTATAAAGGATTCTTTACATGTTTACAACATTCATGTAACTTAGTGTCAATCTCCATCAGCTGTCCTAGATCACTCCAAGGAACAACAGCAGAATTTGTTTATTAGGAACTTTTGTACTTTAATACTACTGATATTTACTTTTTTTTTTTCCCATTTTATTATGTTGCTTTGTTATTTTACATTATTTTATTTCTGAAGTCTAGAAGGACAAGTTACAGCCTACAAGTAGCCAAGTCACTCAGCGTAACCCACTCCAGAAAGTTTAGTAGTCACAATAAAAAAAAAAAAAAAAAAAAAGCCACATGGGATGAAGCAATAACACAGTGCTTGCCTGCAGGATCTCTGCTGATGAGCAACTGCTCAAGGACTCCACTGATAAGGGTTTACAGCTAGGAACTGTAGTAGCCATACCAAAAATGAAACCAGATCTCAGCTTCTGCCCTCTGCAAATTGTTTCTCAGTGCAGCATTCTCCTGGGAGACAGAAAACATGCTGAGGGTTATCAAACCTCACGCTTTCTGTCAACCTGGAGATGCTGCCAGCAAGCAGAAGCCACAGCAGAGCTGAAGGACAAAGTCTGCAAACTGCCGGGCAGGGCATAGTGCGGAAGGAAGGGATGAGGGGAGCAACCCAGTGGCACAAATCCCCCATGTATTTGCAGAGCACAACCAAACCACACTCCAAAGGAACAGCCAAGCAGCGTGCTCAGTGACTGAACCAGTGACGGAAAGCCCTCTCCCAGGAATTTTGAAGCCTTTTACATTCAATAGGTGTGATGTATATTTTTTATGTTCTCTGTCTTGTTTACATATCCTTCATATAAAAGCAACATTTTGTCCACCAAAGGACACTAAAACCTACGTGCATTTTTGCAGTGCCGTGTTGTTCATTTTCATGTGTCAGCAACATTGCATGTGTGCTCATTTGAATCCCATTCCCCATAGCTTTGGCCAGGGCTGGCATTGGCTGCCCTCACCTATAGACAGATTTTGCATGCTGTGCTATAGGCTTTATACTCCACCCCAGAGATAGCTGCATTTTGGTTCCGGAAGATTTTCAGGCTCCCTAACAGAGTACGAGCATTTGGGGTCCTTTCCTTGTTTTAGGGACAGAATAAAAACTGTCGGTTGGGCTCAGATGCACCAAGGTTCCCATAATGAGAGCTCAGCTCTGGGAAGCACAGCATGGAGGTTGAGGATATGCAAGCAAAGAGCCTGGCTGAGCACAAAGGGCTGGTATCTGAAAAGGAAAAGCTTGTGCTGATATTACAGTGATAGCAAAGGAGGAAAAAGCCCTGTCAAGTTTCTTAGAAACACCTGGCTTTCTCCTACACACACCTACAGCCCTGCTCTTTCACCCTGCTCCTTTCCCTGAGCTCAGCAGCCACCGCCCCGTGTCATTCCCCATCTCCGAGGACCTTTGGTAACTTTCCCTTTATTGTATTGCGAGGATGAGAAATGTTTTCCTACAGCTCAGATCTCTCTCAAACCAACTGATTTATTCAAAAAAAAAAAAAAAAAAAAAAAAAAAGGACTTTCTAACAGATGCACAAGCGCACATTGGGATGAATGTGTTATGGAGTCCAAGCCATCACCACCTGCCTCCCAATTACATTTGCTGCATTGTCCCTTGTGGTGTGCACCTGTGACACGTTGGCACCGAGCGAGGATGAGTGGAGCGGGCAGGCGTGGACCCAGCCACACGCAGTTTGCTTTGCAGAAGTCCCCCGGCGATTACTGCAACATTTTCTTAAAGCCTAAGGGACAACTTGCAGCAGCCCATTTTCTTCCTCCTATCGATGCAATGAGTTAGCACACCAGAACTTTTAGTCCTGTCAAGTGGCAAAGACATTAAAGTGTAATTTAAAAAACTCCTTCTCCTCAGCGTACCGATGCCCAGCTGGCCAGGGAACGATCTAACAAGGGAAAGGTCACCTGTGGGCTCCCTGCTACCCACACCACACGTCCACATCTCACCAGCCAATTAACCCACTAGCAATAATCCCCCTCAAATTTAAATACGATTTTTACACCTGGAATAATGGAGGAATGCACACAGCTGTGACTGCAGCAAGAATGGCATACAAAGGGCTTCCAAGGCTTTAGGCTCATTATATTCGTTCCAGCGTAATGTGCTGCCATCCCCCCCGGTAGCGTTACAGCTCTAAGTGGCTGAGCAGCATCTGCACCAAGAGGACCACATGATGTGAGGCAGGAGGAAGGAGACGTGGTGTTATGCATATTGTAAGGAACACTGAGCCTTGCGCTCGCAGTGACGTATACACTGACAGGATTAATTTGACATTGGCAAGTGAAAACTTATTTTGTCATTAAGCTATCATAATTATACCATATTCCGCGCCAGCAGATGCCCTCCCTGAGATCCTACATATGCTGTCCTTGCAGCAAGAGGCTAATACAGAATTTTAACTCCAGCCTGTTTTTTGATGGGGTTGGCACAGTGGGACAGATTCAGGCACTGCAGTTTTGAGTGCCCCGTGAGTGCCCGTGGGCACTGCAGGATGGCTGCAGGGCACTACAGCCAGCTGGAAGAGGGTCCTGCCACCCAAACCCTACAAAGGCAAGAAAAGGCAAGAAGGCTTCAATGTTCTGCAGATCAAACCTTGCATCCTTTCATAACACAGCCTTTCTAAACAGAGCTTCTGATTCATGTATGTTCCGCAAAGAGGGTATTTCTTCAAAGACAGACATAAGTAATGTCCAAGAAAAATACTCTCTAGTAGTCAGACAAACCATGAAGATTCTTTGCACATGACCAATATTCAAAAAAAATCAGGCTTTTCTTCCTGCCCCCTATTTATTCTGAGGATTAAGCATACTTAAGAATGAAAAAGCCAGAAAGATATTGGGACAGAAGAGCTGCAGTGTTGTTAGGACATGGTGTTGCAATATTTATTACTGCTGAGAGAAAACAAACAATGGAGTATCAAGAAAATCTTAATGTTTGCGGGGTTTAGCCACAGCAGCTTTAGGTTACCTTAAGGTGACAATTTCTAAACAATCAAAATTGTGTAATAAGTTAAGCCAAAAAAATCCAGTTTCATTCTTAGTTCATGGACTCCCCAGCCAATGACAAATTATGCTATTAGTGGCCTCAGTATGATTGTGAAAATATCCCTTACAACTGAACGTGCTGGTTGGGTTTTTTTTCTTCATTGTTGTGTGTTGTTGAGCTAAAAATGACAAAGCCCTGAATTTCATCGTTCTTGCAATCTATTCTTTTCCCCTGACTTCCTGTTTTCATGAAATTTTAATAAGGCATTTAAAATAAATAGCTATGCAGAGTCTCTGTGCCTCTTTGAATGCTTAGGAGGGATGTTTTGGGTAAAGTGATAGTCCAGAGACCTTGAGAGCATTTAATCCCATTCTAACTTGACAAGACAACAGAAAATTACAGCGGTGCTTTCTCCACTTCTAGCAACTCCAAAGAGATTTTAGGGCATTAGGTGGAGGTCAGCCTGGTGCATGGGACAGTATGGGGAAGCCGGGGTCTGTCCATATGAATACTCACAGCAATCAGAGCTGTTTAGAGAGGTCGGCTTTCTAAATGAGAAGAAAAACAACCTAAAAAAATTACCTAAAATAATAAAAGTATACAGGCAATGCTACCCTCATGCCTTTTCAAGGTTGGGACGGGTATAATGCAAAGCCCCCCTTGCTGATGACCTCACATCCCTCCATGGGCCAGGGACATTCTCAGCTCCCTTCCTTGCTGCAGCCATCCCACATCATGCTGTTTGCATGGCACGAGCTACACAGAGCATTTGGGGGTAGAATGTGTTGAAATGGGAAAAGCCAAGAACCAGCTTTGAACGGAGAAGTTGAGAAGCAGAGAGGATGACAGAATCAAACCCTGCGGGAATCACTCTGCCCCTTAAGAGTTGTAGCTCACAGAATAAAAACCTCCAGATTTTAGGAAATCGGAGGAACGACAGAGGAGAGTTGCTCAAGTTTCAGGGTCAATGGTTCAGTTATTAAGGAAAGCCACATGATTTGATATGAGAGTCCACGACCTCAGATCACAGCTATGCCTCAAGCCTCACTCTTATCTCACACTTCTGTGGGATTTCTGTTAACACACGTTAAGAGCTTCACAGGACGGACAATAAAACAATAACATGCTAAACCTCTTGTCCAGAACTAGTCACCTCCTGGACATGGTTTCCTGGATAAACAAGTTTATATTGGGTAGGTTGAATACAGACACCTCTCCAGCTGCCTGCATGCTTTGGAAATGTTTTACTTCCATGTGCACGGGGGTCAAGGCTTTTACTTGAGGCAGGAGGAAGATAGGAGTGTTTGTTCCGGAGTTGCGCACACTGCTCACTCCTAACAAGGAAGAAAGGGCTCACCATCCACTGCCACTTCCACAAAGAAGTGAGAGCAGCTAAATGGCAAAGCAAACTTGCCACAGCAGCTTAGAAAGGCAGGGGAGATGCAGGCTGCTTGAGAGATGTGAATGAAAGTAAGAGGATTATGGAGCCCTCGAGAGGAGGCATACTTGGCAGGGCTCACAAGATGGCACAAATAATATCTTCTGTCGAGAAATATATGAAGGAACAAGGTTTCCAGGAGTCCATCTTTGAGGAGACATCTCAAATTTTGGGGGTCCCCAAGCTGTGCCCAACTCCTGTCCCCTGGCTGCAGGCATATCCTGAGTGCAGGCAGTGGCCAGGCTCCCTCGCTCTGCTCCCAGCGCCAGAGCGGTTTTCCTCTCCTTGCAAACCTTTTGAACCCTACTAGTAGGTGCAGGAAGCATTGTTTACACAGTTGGATACATATTGCTTTTGCACACCACTGTGAGCCATCAGCAGAAACCTCCGCAATGGCCAGCTCGCCAGCCTCTCCTTGGCATAGCCCCTGACTTTCATATATCAAGCGGGCAAAAATATTCCAAGCAAAGCAAAACAGAGCAAGTCTTGGCTCCTTGTCCTTTAACATACATATTCAATGTGCAGGAAGCTGGGAAGAGCTATTCATGGGGTTGGCTTGTTTTTGTTGGTTTAGGTTTGGGGGGGGGAGGAAGAGAGTTTTCAATGCACATTGCATCCTCCACAAATTTTAATAAGTGCTCTAAGCCACAGCAATCCCTTTCCCCTCTTTTTTTTTTTTTTTCCCCTCCTCTCCCTTTCCAGTGTTTAATTTCTACAAGGACATTTCACTTTAAAAGGAAGAAAGGGCTGCACCATAAGGGCTGCAGTGCAAAGCTTTTTCTAGTCATTTCCAACAATATATTTTGGAACTGTTCCCAGTAAACAGGCCAGATAAGCTGCCTTTGGTTCACATTTTACATTGTTTGCTAGATAGGGAAGCTCTGAAAAGCAGACTCTGTCCATACTGTTTGGTTGCAATAACGTTAATTCTATTCAGTCCTATAGCTGTATGATAGCACTTGTGTAGGATTTCCCTTTGCTTGCATATTTATAGGGTCTTGTAGAGCTCCGCTGTAGCTCAGTGCCAGCATGAAGAAATCAAGCTGTCAGTAGTTTCTATTTTTGTCCCTACCTATAGTTTCAGTAATGACAAGTGAGTGAGGCAACATATGCATTTCCCATCTACAGGAAAAAATTACTGTCTTCCTTCAGTGTCTTACATCTGTGCTACAACCTATTTTCCTAGGGCTTCAGATTATGTTAGCTGATAGTTAGCATGTACAAGTGCTGGTCAGGTGCAGGTGATTCCAGACATGGCATTATTTGAACCACAAGAGGAAAAGTTTCAACAACTCCAAATTCCCAGTGTTTTTACTTTCTGCCCTTAAGTAGAGGGGAAAGAAAACTGCTTGGGAAGTAGCTGTATGGCACCTCAGCTCCCATCAGGCTTTGATCAGCACACACATTCAAGCAAATGAGGATTCTCCACCCAAGTTTAAGAGAACTGCTGATTATATTTAACGCCCTCTTCTTGACCCTGCGTGGTTAACTCATTGCTGCAGCTTCTGCAGGAGCTGAAATGGGAGCAGACGCCAAAGCCCCAGCCACAGCCAAAAACGCCACGCACTTCTACCAAGGGATCCAGGGCCAGGTTCCAATGCTAACAGAGAGGCAAAGTTTCCTAAAAGCTGCTGAACTTTTAAGGTTATTCCTGCACTATTTGCAGCCTTCCCTTTTCATACAGTATTTGCAATGACAAATACTTTGACCACACCAGGGGACGGTGACCCCATGAGTGCCACCTTACCCAGCAGCTCCAGGACCCTCACAAGGCCATGATGGGGAGGTGGGCACCCATCCCCAGCACACAACTGCTGCTTCTCCACAGCATCAGGGCCCTTACAGCCCCCAACGCAATGGCATCAGATCTCCAGTGACAGCTAATAAGACAGAACTGCACCCCACTGCTTTGCAAAGCTGCAACTCCAAAGTCCTTCAGAGATAATGCTTATTTAAAATCAGAGAGACACTGGGCTTTAACAAAAGCTCATAAGGAAAATAGCTTGACAAGTTTGATAAGAAGAAATAGCCTCTTTCATATTCTCTCCTCCCCAGCTCCACCCTCTTCTTGTCTTCCCCACAGCCTGCAGAAGCAGATTTTCAGCCTGTTTGCTTCTGCTTAGAGAACATGTCCTGTTTGGAAAGAGCATGTGGGCACCTCAACGCTCAACCTTTACCCACACCGCTCCTCCACCTGAGCTGACTTCTTTTGGACTCTGCTGTGGGTCCAATGCACCAAAAGGAGCAGGCAGTATTGAGACAGGAGGGGAGGGAGGCAGGGGGACAAAGCCAGAGCTGTTGGGCTAGACTATAAATAAAAAGCAGAAAAAATATGTTAAAAAATACAAGGCACTGCTATAAATCCCTCTCTCCTGTGTGAACAAGCTGCTGTATTACAGAGCTGGTGGGGCTGAGAGACTTCCCGTTACTTTATAGTCCGTGACGATCACCCTCTTACACCGCCACGGTATAACAAGCAAGCGTCCCAGCTCCCAGGAAGCCACTCGTAAAAAGATGCACTGCACAGCCTCTTACAGTCCTCAAAGTAAGAGGAGAAAAAAGGATTCCCCTCTCCCCCTCCTTTAAACTCATTACTTATTTTGCTAATTTTGTTTAAGCTGTGTGCCAGGGCAGGGGCGTGCTGGAAGGTGGGGAGGAAGAGGGGGTGAGGAGGAGGAGGGAGCCTGAAGGCAGCAGAACTGGGAGCCTTGCTGCTTGTTAATACACAGGCAAAATGATATGCACATATACAGCTCCGAAAGCTACCGCGGGGAGGGAAGGAACACAAAGGAGCCATTTATTGCCTGAAAACTGTCTCTGAACAAACCCATTGTGTTAAAGTAATACAAATTCACAACACCTTCCTGCCTCCTTCTCCATCTGGGGCTGCGCCGGTTCGGGATGCGGGCGCTGCCACTCAGCGTCCTCACGAGGTCACGGTGCAGGGCCAGATGCCACACTGATAACACAGAGGTGAGGGAGAGCAGGGGAGAGGGGATAACTTGGCCAGGAGACTCTTAAAAATCCATCAACTCCTTTCTGGGCAGGCTGTGGGTTTATCTAGAGAGGCAATTTAAATCCAAGAACCAGAAGGAGGTATCTTTTGATGTAACATTTTGTTCTTTTTTTCTGAATACAAAGTTATTCCAGGCAATGCAGTTGGCCTGAAATAGTTATCAGTTACAAAACCAGGACTGCTCCTATCTCCTCTCCTTGTGCAATGCTAAGAAGATCCTCCCGCTGAGCTCTAAAGTAGGGGAAAAGCTATTAATTAAAAATAATTCTCCACGTTAAGGCTTGCTGCCTAAAGCTCAGTTAATATTAAGGAAATTCCAGCCGTTCACTCCCTGCTGCTGGAGCCTTTTCTTTATTTTGTTTTGCTAAGCTTTTTGAGAATATATGTATGGAGATTGCCTCAATGTCTCCAGCCACCTCCCTTTCTCCCCAAAATTTAGAACCTGCTCTTCCCCATTCTGGGGCGGCCCCAACCTGTTGGAATGGGTCAGCGGGTTTATCCACCTCCCACCTCCTTCTCAAGGAGAAGTGATAACAGAGGAACCCTCACAACCCTCCTTGCACCCAAGCCATTAACACCAGCCAGAAGAAATGAGTTTTCCTGCCTTCCCGCTCCCGCTGAGCGTCACAGCTCGCTGCTCAAAATACCTGCCCTCGATTTCCAAAGCCAGCAGCCTGGGATGCATTTAGTCTTTCCTGCTGCTTGGAGGCGCATGGGGCTGATGATGGGGCAGGTCTGCAAAGTGGGGATGGGGAAATATCTCTGCCCCAAGCAAAGGCATGGGACAGAGGGAAGAATGGGATGTGCAGCACAAAGCCTGGGTCAACACGCAAATGTTAGCTGAGGATCTAGGGTCTGCAGCCGGCCTTGGAAATTAGATTTCACAGAGAGCCAAACTCCCCATATTTCTGCATCCAGTTGTTTAAGAGCTGACATGGGGAAAGCATCCTTCTGTCCTGCTAAATGATGGCAATGCATTTCATGCCAGTAATGTTAAATATCACAGAGGTCTTCTGAAAAACTCTTGAGGAAAAAAAAAAATCTGCATTTTATCAGATACTTCCACAGTGTTTGGCATGTAGAAAGAGTACAAAAAGGGAAAACTGAATAAAACAAGAAACTAATTGAAGTTCAAAAAACATTTTCTCTTGTGGGAAATGGCTGAAATTAAATGCATCCTTATATGTCCCAATATTACAGAACTGCAGCAAATAAGCTGATTTCAACAGTGGCCATACCACTGTAAGATTCCTGTCTTTACAGTATCTCAAAGTGTGTATAAGCCATACATTTTGTGCTTTTATATCTCAATAGCCGCATAGAGTTCCATGATTTTTTTTTCCCCCTGAATTCAAGAAGGAATCTTTCAGAACAGACCCCGAACAGTTTGTTTTATCAAATTCTAACTTTTACCATTTTGAACTCCCTCATGTCAAAATATTATGTACAGGCTGTCAGAACAAAAGCCTCGTCTCTTCAGTGCACACATTATAAAGCCATTACGTTCATTTTTTCANTTAAAAAAAAAAAAAAAAAAAAAAAAAAAAAGCAGAGATACCTTCAAATTTACTTTTTAAAAAATGATTCCTAATTTCTTTTTGAAGTTCCGTAAGCTCCAAAAAGGTTTAATTAAAATTGTTTCTGTGTTTCCAGGCAGTAAGTTTTTAGCACACGTTTTGAAGTGTACTTTTCTAAATGTTCTTTTCTACAGAGATAAAGGTTAGGATATGGTAGCGACAGAGCCAGTATATGACTGGAAAAAGTATTTCATACATCACTGTGAATTTTCATAGAGCTGTGAAATCTGTTAGGTCAAACAGGATTCCAAAGGGACAGAGCAACAAATAACCTCTTCATTCTTGAGCACGAGTTTTACTAAGCTGGGAATTCAGGTCCCGATTCATTAGCGGCTAAGTCCATACTTGGACACATCTGAATCTCACCGAAATCAGGAAGGCTGGAGATTAATATAAGGTTTTATTTCTGTGGGGTTTGGGGTCCAGAAAAGCAGCAGAGCCAGCAGCGGGGGGGAACAAGTCACCCACCACACACATGCTTTCTTTCAAAACCAGCACTGCACCGCAGTGCTAACACAGCCAGCGGCCCCGATAAACGTATTCCCATGGGAATTTCTGTCGGACTCTGAGCATGGATTACCTGGAGTTGACTATGAATCTCTGCTCCCTGATGATATAGGATTTATGTGGAGCAGGCACCTCAGAGCTAAGCTAAGAAGGAAAGTGGTGCTTTAAACTATGTCCTAGCCAAAACACGGTGATTTATTTCTCTTGATCTTTAGCAGCAGCGGTCACGTAGCACACGGTGCTGACCTCTCATGCTACCACTGCCCCTTTCACTGAGAAAATTACTCCTTGCATTATTACTACTGCTATGTACATCTGTTGTAAATAATGCTTTGATTCATAGATAGTACTTGAACATTTCTTTCAGGCAGTGGTGTAAATTGTACCCCTGATTTTACAAGTTCTCCTCCTTCCCTTCAAACTGGCTGTTCACCCTGCCTGAATTCACACACGTTCACACTGAATTTCCTGGTGAGTCACCCAGGTTGTTCCGTGGGCCATACCAATTCATCAGCAAAACGTTAACGTGAGCTCTTTAGAACTAGAAACCACAGGACATTTTATCTGAGCTGCACAAGCAAGCCCTTTCCTGAATCCCAGCTGAAGGATGTGGTGCTCTCTGTGAGAAGAAGGGCAGCTCGTCATGCAGCTTGTTACTCACTTCTCTCTCTCTTGGGAAGCTTGTCCCCAGTGCCTACAAGAGAAATCACTGAGTACAATGCCACTGCCTGCATCACTTTATTTATACTGCAATAAATGCAAATCAGACAACACTTCTGATGTGAAAGCTACCAATTGACAATCTCACATCCATGTGAGGCTGCTTTCCATTTCCTACAGCGATATTAATTTGTAATTTCTCCTCCTGTCTCTGCAATTACTTTTTAAGCTCCTTTACTTCACATCATCAATCCCACTTGTAAGGCTACAAGTCACCTAGATGCCATCTGTTGAAAAACAGAGTGATGGAAAGTCTGAATAATGCACTGAGTCAGGGTTATAGATGCTACATTTTGACATAGTCAGAGGCATGAAGCTGGGGGAACAGATTAATAATTACTTTACCTGAAACTAAATCAGTTCATCTTTAGAGGCCTGACCACATGCTGGAGCTAGTTCTATAAATATCTTGGTTTAGTCAGGATTAATTCAAACAAGCTAGTTATGCAAATAGTCAACGCTCCAACAGCAAGATGCTTTCTCTGATAGTTCATGCTTTAGCATGTCAATCTGAAACCTTGATTGCTTTTCTCACACTTCTTTGGATGAAAGGACATAAACAGCTATAAAAACCAGTTCTTTAATATGCTACTCTTCAATTCAATTCAAACATGCACTTATTGCAAAAAAGAACAACATGAACTGAGAAAAAAAAAAAACAGAATGGAGAGCACCATAATGTAATAGCAAGTGCAAAGCAATTTTCATTCCCAGATCCTGGACGATTCATGTGCAGAGCAATTTTTCTACTATATAGCAATAAAAAAAACACCGCAACGGGAGGGGAGCACATATTTCTAGCCTAAGTTGGGGATAGCTTAGGAAAGATTTTTTTTTTTTCTTAACCTAAATTCTACATTTTTGCAAGCTTTTTAAAAACACAGATAATAATTTATACTTGGCATGACAGAGAGTGTACACATTATTGCAGAGGACAAAAAAGTCCTAATCTTACCGGCTTGGATTCTTTGACCTCGACAAGTTTAGTCTGAAAACATTTGTAACATGATGAAAAGCTTTGTGAGAATGCTAATAACATTCTTAAAGGGTTAATGATGCCTAACTGATTGGCACTAAAAACTAGATTTCATTTGGTATAGTGACAGAGAAACTCTGCCACCAGGAGTATATGTTCATGCCCACATTATTACAGGACAATTTAGGTCATCTTATTTTAAATTTCATGGCTCTGTAACATAGATGTAAATCAAAGGCAGTGAGGCAAATGATGATTTTTCCATAGTGAGGTTTTTATAGTCTTGATCTTGAAAATATGCTTTGGGCTCAGGCTGTCTATCAAAGTCCTTTGAATTAGCCAAAAGAGTTTGTGTTGCTGCTAGTGTACAATTAGAATCAGAAAACAAAAGCAGAAAGCTTTCAGAACAAGGCATGTCTCATCATTTTTAGTCTGAGCTATACTATCAATTACCATTTTTAAAGGAACTGGAATCGTGAGCTGCTCAGGTCTAGTAACATGCGAATATCGAACCAGTGAGCCTTCAAGCTGAGACACACTGCAGAGATTTCAGCAAATGCTTGGTGCTGGTGGCATGGCTCAAGACACTGCCAAGAGTTTACTTAGTGAATGCATAGAGGTGTGTGTGTACACCTGCACACAATTTGTTTTTGACGGATTTCAGGTGTTTAATCATATGACTGTAGCATGCAGATTCAGCCACATACAAGCAAGCCCTTACTTTAATAAACACTCCAGGAATTTGATATATTGGTTGTTTGCTTTTTCAGACCTGATTTATCACTTCCATTTCCAGATTTGATTTATTGGTCAATTCCTTTTCAAAATTTGATGTATTGGTCATTTTCTTTTCAAGATTTGATGAAAGCACATTGCATAAGCCCTTTCAGATCTATTTCTGAATATTACACATATATCTAGTATGTAGGTTTAAAATCTTAATTCCAAAACTTTATTAATAATTCATCTCTTTCTATCTAGAGCTAGTCCTTGTTATACACGAGTATAATCTGAATTAGGTGAAACAAGCAATTACAGTGGACATAAAATACAGTAACTGTAGTTCTACAATAAATTGTGCTCCATGAAGCTTTAAAGAGAGTCTGGAGATTTATTAAAAAGCATTAACACAAAATAGGTAAAATTTCAGTTCTAGCTTCAACACTTTTATGCTCTGGAATCACATGCTGCAAAAGCAAACAGAAGGGAATTGGTGCTCTGCAGCTCTGATTGCCCCAGGGACACCAGAGAGGGAACCTCAGAGTAAGCTACAGGACTTCGTGCCATGATAAAATGCACCAGGGTAAAGCTTTGAGGAAACAAGACACCTGCAGAGCCACAGGAGGGAGTTGTCTGGTCCTGGGTCTACACTCACTGAAGCCAGTCCAAGGTGCACATTTTTGGCCATACTTTCAAACTGGACAGAACTAAAGTTTTTTGTTGTTGCTTTTGTTTGTCAGGCCCTGCACGGTGGGGCCAGAAGAGGTTCAGGCACCATGGGAGGTGCGAGCTGGTATCTCCTGCCAAGCGGGTCTGAAGTCAAACTTCCAGCAGAGTATTCAGGGGAACTGTGTTGAGCAAGGGGTCATCCTCTGAGTGGGACGAGGACCGGTGGAGTTACAGACTCCATAGCGAAGCAATGAAAGGAGAGAGGCAAACCCTGGCTTACTGGCCAAATTCCAGAAGAGGTAATTAAATTCTGCCTAGCTAAATTCTCTCTGCACCCTCAACAAGATACTGGTTTGTTATCTACTTCCTAATCTGCCCCAAACTGCGGGCAATGCTGTTTTATACAGTTAGACAGCTGCTGGATTCCACTGGTGCGTGAAAGGAGCTGTATCCATCCATCTCTTATCTGCCTCGCAGGGGTGTTTTGAGGGCTAATTAATAAATATTTGGAAAGATGAAAGGCACCCAGGAAGTGCAAGGCATTACTATTTCACACTCACCTCTGAGCAGATCTCTATAAACTGTACGACCTGGGAATTCAAACAGTTACAGGAATGTATTTCAGCATTATCTCCCCAAACGGTTCTTAACACAGAGGCCAAATCCCACCCAGGGCCAAGCAACTCTCAGCAGAGCTGCATGCCAGAGCTCCCACTGAATCCAAGAGAAACTGAGAGCACTTCCCATACAGCAAAAGATGCTCAGCTGCTCGCAAAATGAGGTTGCCTTTGAGGAAGATCCATTTGTGCTTTAACACACATACTTCATGTTTCTGGTAACAGCTCAGGACAACTGCCATTGAAGTCAAAAGAACCTTTCCAGTGGGTTTAGTGAAAGTTTGACTTGAGAAACACAAAGAGCAGCATACAGTGGGTAGCAGCTGGCTCTTAGACCTCCACAGCTTCCCTCTCTGCACAGCTGGCTCTAGAAGTAAGGAATGTGCAGAGATGGAGAAATACGACATGGAGATGCCAGGGTCAAAAAATGAGGATGTATGCCCCTACCTCTCGCCCTGAAAAATTAGCAAAACAGTATCAGTAAATGACATAAGCAAAGGATCCATCCAAAGCCCACCAAAACCCTTGCAAGTGTTGCTACTGACATGAGTAGGATTTAAGGGGAACCTGCACATCCAAACATTGCCATTGCTTTTCTGTACGACAGCTCATGAGCAGCATACTCCAGAAAGCTGCATCTTAGCTGGGTGACTCATCTGCCTCCTCCATTGACTGAGTGTAGCATCACTACATGCTAACAAGGATAAAGCAGAGAAAGCTGTTTAAAATGATATAACCAGTGATATAAATAACTAATATAGATGGCAATTACAAGGAATTCTGAGGATGGACTGAAATGCTACTATTTCTTTTGCCATCCAAAACCTTGTAGGCTTTTTCCCCCCTTTCCAATTTTTAATATGGTGATACAATTGCAACATTGCTCATCCTTTGGAGAAAATGAAGATTCCAGAGTTGCTCAATGAATCTCTGTACTTGAGAGTATTAAAATTAGCACAGCATTGCAGAAGCATGTGAAGAATTTCTCAGCCCTTTTCTAGAAATGCTAGGAGAAAGGAGAAGTTGCTTGCTCCCCACAGCCAGATACTTTGAATTTGGTGAGACCTAATTACCCATTTCCCATAAAGCAGAGCAGCCCATTTCGTGGCCCCAAGAAGATTTGACTGAGGGCAAACCACCTGCACTGAAGGCCTTGAACCTGAAGACTCAGAGGAGGCTCTAAGGTAAAAGGCCCTCCTACACCTCAGAAGAAGAGTCCGTAGCCATGTGTCTGAGAGCAGGGAGATTTCAAAGGGCAGGACAGCCTGAGCAGGAAGAGTCTCTGGACTTGCCCTGACTTTTTATGCTTTTAAATATATACATCTCTGAAGTGATCCGAGATCCCTGATTTCCATACGCACCCAATAATGACTTCCTGTCCTCTACCACCCCAAAAATCAACGCTACCCTGTCCAAGACAAACCATCCTCTCAAGATAGGAAAAGACTTCTGCCCCAAGTGAGTAACAACCAGCCCCCTCTTACTTTCCCAGCAGAGCTTCCCCCTCTCTTTTCCACTATGCCAGCATTTCCCACGCAGCACAAATCCACACTGGAATTCTTCACACAGTAGGGAGCCAATTCTCACACCATGCAATGCCAAATCCCCCAGAACACGCAAAACAAACACGTTGCAGTTAGCATCCTGCACTTGTCGAAACGCAGAAATGGGTCTAATACTTTGTTTTTCAGCTGCTGGCTTCTCTGAGACAGTGTTTCAAGACAAACAGGTTGAGCGTGGGTACGATGTGGAAGTGGTTTCAGTGAGGTTTTGTACAACCTAGTTCCCACCGCCGCGCACGGAGCATCCAAGTGCCCGCTGCTTCAGAGGTGTTTGCTGGTGGCGTGGGTGGCTCGGACATGAGACGGGGATCTCGATTGTGCTGACTGGGCTTCCGAGAAGCAGCTCGCTGCTTACATTGCCCCACAACAGCTCACTGTGCTTCCAGCAACAGCATACAGAAAGCCGTCACCTGTCACCACGCCCGTCTCAACGGAGCTCTGAATGTGCTGCCACAGGAAACTGCAGAATTACCCTGCCAAAAATGGACAGTGCTTACAGTACTGTCTGGGGGAAAAAGAAAAAAAGAAAAAAAAACACACCACCACAGCTTTTGGCTCTCACTCTTTTCACCCATTGCTGTGCATTTACATCTAGAGCACAACAAGGAACAGATGTTGGGTGATTGAAAAACTTGAGCCTTCCATTGTTTTATTGACTTGTCACCACAAAGACATTTGCCTTAATTTACTTTAAAAGTAAGTGACTTGATCTTCATAAAACTGGTGGCAAGTCACAGTTCTTACTGAGGATGTTAAACAAGGATTCTGTTTAACAACCAGAGGCACCAATTCCAAATGCAATGCCTATTTGAAAGACATCTATCTTCCTTTTTGAAACATGCTGGTTTATTTTCAAGATGTTCAACATATCTGGAGGAAAAGAAAGAAGCCTGTGAGCCCTTGAAAATCTGTGAAAAAACTGTAGTCTTCCCCCCCCCCC
>VXAV01011217.1:49249-64697 GCA_013399715.1 Alectura lathami | reverse complement strand
CCCCCCCCCCCCCCCCCCCCCCTTTATAACATCTGACGGTACCAAGTTGTACCAAATGACTTCCTTTTTCTTTCCTCCTTGAAGTAATTCATATCTAAATAGACATCTTTTGAACCCTATCAGGTTCAAGACAGTCTTCAGCGTAACTCAAGGAAAATTAAAAGAATTAAAAAAGAGGAAAATGCAGGGAATCCAGGGACTTAAAATCAAGCAAAGGCACACAACATTTTGAACATGAAATACCAGCTAGTGCCAGTCCTGGCTTGAAGCCTTACATTTTTTCAGAGGTTGAATTCAGTTCCCCAGACACTGATCCCAATGCCAATACTGCCAGACCAAGTCAAGCTTTGAGGACTGATAAAGGACACAGTGTCACTTGGGTACTGCGACGTGGAAGAAGACTTCCAGCCACCTCACCACCACCACATGGGATCACTTTCCACATGGCCACCAAGAAAAACCCCATGGACACAAGTCAGCAAGGCAGGGGGTCTTCAGAGATGAGAGAAGGAGATGCCTCCATTGTAAAGGGATAATACGGGATTTTTAAAGGATAAAGAAGAGACTGTCATCTTTGTCACATTCATGCGTCCTTACCACAAGAAGAAAAGTATTTCTATTGCTCCTAACCCAAACATGTTGGGATCTGTGCCCCTGTTAGGCTACGAGAGGCTTTAGGGGAAGCCTGGAGTGACTACATGGTCTCTTTGCAGTCTCTCCTCATGCTACAGAATTCAGTCAACTATGCAAGAAATTTCACCTGCAGCTTTTGGAAGCAGACACCCATGCACCAGGGTACGAGTTCTCTTCCCCTATCACCCCCTCCAAAAGTTGTATGTTTCCAGGAGAGTGACCCTTGCTGCAGCATTCTGGCAGGATATATATGAACTATTTGTGGCACAGAGGTGCCATGCCCTTTCTTGTGTGTTCACAGAGAGACGGAGTGAAAAAAGAAAGAAACAACCAACCTCTGTGTCCAACTGACAGCAGAGTAGAGACAGTAGAGCAGAGTACAGCCTGAGCACCGGTAGTGCCACAAGAACCTTCCCGAACCCAGAACTTGCTCAGGCTCTGAGATCAGCACGTTAACAGCACTAAAGCTGGAGTACCAATTTCCCCGGGATTCAGAGAAAATAGCTCTAATTAGTCACAAGCACTTCTTCCCGCAGCTCCCTGCGAGTCTCTCATCCAGGCACAGACAAGCCCTCAGCCAACTCCAGTAGCCTGAGAAAAGCTGAGCTTGAGGTGTTAATGGCTGTGAATACAATGCAGTTAATTTAATTGGGTTGTCCATCCTTGATATTTGCAAAGTCCCTTTTAAATGTTACAACTTTTTTTTTTTTTTAAAAAAAACATCCGAGATATTATTTTCTCCTGAACTCCATTTTTATTTTGATGCTCATGTTCAGTTTCTTTTGCAAACTGAATCTAGGTAAAAGTCTCCCAGTAATACACCAGCCTTTTGAACAACTTACTTCCTTTGGATGCAGTTTCAAACAGATAAAGCTATAATGGCCAAAATAAATTTTATCCCAGAAAAGCAGAACTCTAAAAGCTTAACTTATAAACCCTTTTTAAGGGAGACAAAATCATGCCAGCCTTATCACCATGGCAGTCACAGTTGTTTCAATTTATTATGCAGTGGTAATCACACTATGCAATAAATTTGTTATAGTAATGCATTAATCACTGTGTAAAGAAAAATGAACTACTTAGAGGAAGACAATACATTTTCTCTCTCTTCTTCCCAGTAGTATAAACAGGACACCTAACTCCATTCTTCAGAGAAGAAAGCATGTTTTCACTTCTGCTGCTACACCTCTGATTTGAGCCAACAGCTCAGCAAGGTCACTATCATTTTAATTCTCATTTCTCAATGAGATCTTTTTTAAAGCTTCATAACACTTTGGCTAAAGCCCCCACTTGTTAGCTACTTTGTCTGATTCAACATACATTTTCAACACATACACAAAGCTTATACCTTTGGTTTAAATGACTTTTTTTAGTGGCATTCACAGGAGAAATGCCCTTAGGAATATTTTCTTGCAATTAAATACCTCCACTGCACTCTGGGACATCTCCCCACCAAACCCCCTAAGCAAAGCACCAGAAGACAGTGAGAAAAACAAAACTAGAAGGCTCCATTTCTCCTCATTTTTTCAAGGAGCAAGGTGAATGTTCATTGACTGGGCCCTAACATCATCTCCAACTTAAAAAAAAAAAAAAAAAAACTTTTTAAAACAAGCAACTTGCAACCTACCACAAAACCCAGGCCTGTGCAGACATCTGAAAAATCCTCTTTGGTCATCCACCACCAGCAAAACTCCAAAAGACCTTCCTCTTCCCCCACAAAACCCACCCAAAACTGAGCTGAAGCTGGCAGCTTTTGAAATCCTAGTGCTAACTGGCAACACCTGAGCTGCTAGTACAATCAATGAAACTCAGGACACGATCTCCATGAAGCACCTTGGAGACGTAGCTAAGGTGTTACCTGCAACTGTGAAGAGGGTGCATTCTATTTTCCCCTTTTTTCATAAATAAAATTACAAAACATCATTATAATTTACCATTATTTAAAACAAGTTTCCCAACGTCTGTCAGTAAATTCTGTCTGTACATTGCACTACAGTGTTCCTGGTACTGGGGCAGACTCACAGGGAGGCTGCAGTTATCCCACACAGGTGCTGAAACACTCCCTACCCTCCATCTCGCAGAGGAAAAATTATCAGTGCAATAATTAAATTATTCCCCTTTCAGATGTTGTAAAGCCTCCAAGCAGCATTGTAACAGTCCTTTTCAGCACAGGTAAATTGAATTCCAGCAAATTTACTGTAGTGGACTCTTCAGAGGAGATATTCAATAGCAAAGTCATGACCATAACCTATGAAAAAATACTGAAAAGCACGGCGTTGTTTAGTCTGGAGAAAAGCAGGCTGCAGCGAGCCATAACAACAGCCTTCAAATATGCAAAGGGTCAGTGCGAAGAAGAGAGGCGTACGCTGTGTGGGGTGAGCAGGACATGGTGTGAGGGACCTGTGCTGTGGGCAAGGCTCCTCCGGATGGATGAGGGGAAAGGTTTCTGAGCATCTACAGTGGCCAAGGTCTGCGAGGGAGCCTCCGGGGAGGCTGCATGCTCACCAGGGGGTCTTCAGAGCTAGGCTATGCAAACATCTGTCAGGGATAACACAATCTGTCTGACCCTGCCTCATGGCATGGGGACGGATTACGTCGCCTCTTGAGATTTCGTGCAACCCTGTTTCGTTTATGATTTTATACAGTGGAGCCCCAAGGGTAATTTTCCCCACTGCCCAAGGTTTTCCCTTATCTGTTCAGTGCTGGAGCATTATTTCTTGCCATTTATTTGATCTGAGTTGTGCTCATGTCAACAGAAAGGCTGGTGTCTGCAGGCAACACCCATTCCGCCATTAGACCGGGCACCTCCTTATGCCAGTAAGTACACGGATGGCAGGGTGGTTGGTGTGAGAATGTGAGAATCCGGGTCAAAGTTGGAGGACTGCTTTGAAACAAATTGTACTAAAACATATGTAAATAATTCTAAACTGTTGAATGGATTTTACTGGCATTTTCATCGGTAATGGCTCTCTGCTGTGTGAGAGAAGGTCTGAACAGGACGTGCTGCTTGGCTTGTCTCAGTGGGGATGAGAGCAGTGCTTTGCTCCTCTGCTGAAGGTGCTTGTGGCTCACAGTCTGTCCCCTGCCATCAGCATGCACAAGGGTCACAGGCAGAACTAAACACTGGCACTATTAAAAAAAAAAAAAAAAAAAAAAAAAGCCTTGCAAAAGCTGCTTTTGCATGTCCACCTCCCAACCCAAAAGGCCAGCTCCCAAATCTGCCCAAGTCTGAAAGATCCCCAAACGCAGGGAGGCGGGATGCTAAGCACCAAGAAGCGAGCCTCCAGATGCACACCAGCACAACGCACCCACCAGCAGCCAGCGTGCCAAGGGGGAAAGAGAGGCTTTTTGGGTCAGTTCTTGCTTGTTTGAATTAAATTGAATTTTATATTGTGTAAAGATTCAGTAACTGCAAAACTGTCCCTTTTAGGAAAAACAAAAAAAAACTAAACTGATGCCTCTTCTGCTCTCCAATTCAATTTCTTTCAAACTTCTTCTGCTGTGGCAATGCATAACATAAAGCTTTTCGGTGTGCTCTCTCTCACAACTGGAGCATTTATTTCACAAATAAAATTAGTTTTCCTGATTGCAAGTTGGGAAAACTAGAGGTATATAATAAATTAGAAGAAATTCTTAACCAGACCATACATCAATAAATAATCCTCACACCTAATCTGAAAACCATTAGGTAGTTGGAGTGATGACTGATTTAACGCTAGCCGTTTAGTTTGCGTGTGATACCACATTATTTTAACTCAAGACTTTACATTAAGTACAATCTGAACTAAAACTTTTATTTGGAAATAATTGCAAAACTTGAGGGATTTTTCCACTTCTTTTTTAAAAAAGATTTAATTAAAAACACAAGATGAAATAAATATTTTAGGCAACCAGCAACAAAATGGGAAAATACCATGTGTTTGGAGTTTTAGTGCCCTCTGAGTGCTGGAATTTATTTGCAGCAAGCAGAAAATAGACAGCAAGCATAAAAATTCAGCAGATTCCCGCTAGTAAAATTATTTATCAAGCTAACAAGGGAGGAACCCTTCTAGTAGCAACAAGCCAGCAAGGAAAAGACGTGCCTTTATATTTTACCTTTGGGTTAGCACACCAGTAAAAATGCCAACTGACAAGCACTTCACATAAACATTTCTTTCTAAATGAGCTGCCTTGTTAGAAAAAAATCTAAGCAAAGGAGCGCTACAGTCAACAGACAGAAAAACCCAGGATGAATACTACATTGCTCCATAGTACAGAAAAATATAAATAAAGACATAAAAATAATGTTGATGCATAAACGACTTTAATAAATTAACACTTCATTTTGCATTTAAAATAACTACTTGGGCTATAAATCTATCTTAGCTTCAATTCCACCAAGAAAGAATACATCCCAGTTATCTGCTACTTAGATCTCACCCGTGGAACTGTATGTATACACACACACACACACATATATGCGCTCACTGCACTGTTGTTAGCTGTGTTACTCAAGCCCCATTGCAATATTTATCATATATTTATTTTACAACCGAAACCCTGAAGTCGGTTTTACAGTTTAGTTTAACGATACCAAACTTTGATTATAAATTATAAGTGGCTTTATTGCAGCCTGAAGAGGCAAAAATTTGGAGACAGTCGATTGCCTGATCCCAATTAAATTTTAAAGAAACAGTAAAGTGACACACGTTCTCCGAATAGCTGAGCTCTAAGGAGAACTGCAAATTACTCCTGTCGGCTGTACAGAGGGGCTATACCCTCAGAGCCCTTCTCTGCTAGAATGAACATTTGACAATTGTCAGCAAGCTTTAGAATAAAACCAAACTAAACAAAAGAAAACAACAACAACAAAAATCTTAAGAATCTTTCTTAACCATTATTATTTTCTTTGCAGAAAAAAAAAATAGCTTGTGGGAGGGTAGGGGGCAAAACCAGACTCAGCGTTTTGTCTGATTCTGTAACTCAGGAAGTAAAACCTGCCACAGCTGTTGACAAAGAGAAGGGAAAAAGGAAAGTTTTACACTGTACTGAGTGGCCAGAGGGATGCACAGGCTTAAGCAGCATTTCTGACTGATCTCAGATGATTTTCTAGTCACAGACCTGAGCCAGACCCTGCATGGTTCACTCTGAAATCTGAAGGTAGGCAAGAAAGATGAGGAAAGGTAGAGGAAAAAAAAAAAAAAAAGGGGGGGGGGGGGGGTGGATGGGAAAAAAAATATTTTTTATTTAAGCTAAGAGTTTTTATTTAAGCTTTTGCTCCCCTCAAAGCCTGGCATTTTTCTCGCCTCTGCAGCAGCTCACAATGCAGGAGGGAATGCAGCATCTCCCACTCCCTGTGCCAGCCGGCTACGCTGCTGCCCAGCCAAGCCAGTGCATTGCTCGGGCTGGGGGAGCGCCCAGCTCGGAACTCACCACCCAAGGGCCCGATCCTGCATTCTTCTCACACCCAAAGGCTCATGCAAACACAATGGGAGTTTTGGGTGTGCGGGAAATGCCGAAGTGAGCTGGCATTTGTTAACTGCTGATGGATTACATTAATATGAATATTTGTCTGTAGGGGACAAACACTTTTGAGAAGTGAGCACAACATTAAGGGCAAAACATCAGCAATAATAACAAAAAAGGGTAGAGAGAAACATCATTGATGTAAACCATGAAATAAATAATATATGTCAACTTTTATGTTTCTTGCCTTTGATCTAGGAACAGCTGACATTAAGTCCAGGAACTGATACCTTTTTAGCTGAGAAGACACAGGATGTCTAGTTAGATTTTTTAGTGCAAGGCCAACATGTGAAAACAAAGCTAAAAGAGTTGAAGAAATGAGTATAACAGAAAACATAGAGATTATCTCATGTCACTGGAAAGAAAATGATCGGAGTTTCCACAGAAGTTGAGTGGTTAATACAATGCTGTCTTCGCTTCCCCATTCTCTCCTTCTCAGAGTATAATTTGGATCTGAGTGAAATGGAAATAGACCCTGAGCACGGGGAGGGAGCGCTGCCGGTAGAGCTGATGCTGAGTGAGGTTTACAGCATGTATGCGTACATCCTTTACATTCCCTACATCCCTGCCATCCCTCACTCCCTGGTCCCTATCTGCCTCTCTCCTCAGCTCAGTTAGGAAGCCATAAAGCAAATGCAAAGCCCCACAAGCAGGCATTGCATTGAAGGCCCCTTAGCTCCTGCCCACGCAGCGCAGCAGCAATCTGGGGTAGCTCCACACAGCGCAGGAGGGCTGCTCTTGCCTTCAACCTAGCAAATCTGGACACTGCTTCTTGCTTGGCTGCTGCCAGCACTGGCTCTCTGGCATGGGCCTAAGCCTGGAGCCTCCCCATCAGCTCCCCTGCACTCCTGACTGCTTACACCAGGTAAAACAGAGCAGACTCAGCCTTAGATACCTACACCAGAGTTGAAAATGGAAAAAGTGGGTTGTTACCCTCTACATTTATGGCTGTTCCCGGCTAAAACCACAGACAGAAAACAGCAGGCGCGCAGGAAAAGTGACATATGATTTGGCCATTTAAAAATCCATCTCCTCCTCCTGCAGGGTGCTCTCCCTGTGCATGGACCCACACACTCCAGTGCCCCGACTGCCAGCAACCCGTGCCAGGCAGACGTTGGTGGTGCCGCGCAGGGTGCGGAGCAGATTTGCTTCACGTAGCCCTGGCCTTAATCTTGGCGACTTCGGGAGCTTGTTTGTGTGCAGAAGGGCTCTCAGATGTCAATAAGCCAGTACAATACCTCTGCACCACGTGAAGCCAGCTATTTAATTACCTATCAGTGCTAACAAAAGCTCTCTTTATTTTGATTAACTTTGAGAGAACGAGGTTCCCCACCACCAGAGTACGTTTAAATAATTACACAGTGCGGAATAACATGCCTGGAAACACAAAAAGAGGGGGAGCAGTGAGAGGGGAGAGAAGAAAGGGAAGACATAAACTCAGCCTCGCTTCCCAATTTAAACTAGGAATGACCCCGGGGTCAATTTTTCAGAGTATCTCAGATCAATTCAATTCTCACCTCCGCTGCCTACCTGCTAGCAAATGAACTTACTGTGTCTTCCAATAGACAGAAATGACTAAAAGGAAATCGCATTTAGCTGCATCTGAATAACCGTGGTTATTAGATGATGCATGCAGAGGAAAAATTACCATTCCCCTTCTCCTTCTCCTCCTTTGGTTGTCATTCTCACCTCACTGGTGATTAAGATGTAGGATGCTCTTGCAGATTGTTAATTAGGTGTTAATATCTGCAAGGGGCCACAGCAAGCTCCTACACCTGAGGTCATTCCTCAGAAGTCAGGCTGTCTCCAGTGACAGTACCTGCAATTCCCAGAGCTAGTCTGATTCCCACTCAACAGCTGGAGCTAGTGCTTCTTTCATGTCTGATTTCATTTCCTATCTGAAATTATATGAGCGCTAATATCTTTATTATCTTTCCTGTAGAATTGCATTGCTTGAGCATGGCACAGCGTGTTGTTCATAGCCTTTCTTACTTATTTATCTTTTTTCCCTCTCACGGCATTTTTGGAACATTTCAAGCAAAAGTCTTTACAGTTATAGCTGAGGACTCCGTAACAGATCAGGGGGGTTGAAAGTAGAAGTGAAAGTAATAATTTGGGGATAAAAGAAAAGAAAAGCTGCACCGCTGCTGAATGATAATGGCTTGAACCTTGGGAAATAAATGTAACGGCACCGAGGAGTTACAAGGGCAGTGTGACCTCTGGATGCCGTGCAGGTGTGTATACACATACACGGAATAACCCTTTAAAGAGTAAGCATTAAGGATGTATACTTTGTGTTTAAGGGAGAGAAGAGGCACACAACAGAATGATGACTTGCTTACATTTTGCCTCATCCAAACCCCAAATCGGGGCAAAACATACATTTCATTCAGCAAACCACCTGCTCCAGAGTGCCTGATGAGTGCAGAGGTTTCTAACCCTGACGCAGATCCCAAACCCTACAGACAGCATGGCCATGCTGCGGGCACACCTGCACTCCACAGCCCCACAGCCCTAGGACACGGGCAGGGCAGGAGGCACACGCCAGCACACATCGTAGGCTTCGAGCAGCATAGCAGCTATTTTTTAGCTCTCACAAAAGCCTAGAAGGTAAGAATTAATTATCCAGGTTTGTAACTGTGTAAACTGAGATATAAAGAGATCAACGGTAAGAGACCTTTAGAAGACACCTAAGATAACAAGTTTAAAGTGCTGCAGTATTTTGCTGAATCTAGAATCAAAGAACTGGGTCAAAGTCTCACAAGTGAGTCAGGCTGTAACTCCCAGCTCCCGATTTCTGCGCTCTCTAAACATCGGGGCTATATGTGGAAGCCTGAGAAGTAATTTTACACGTGGGACGTTAAATCAGTACTTTTCCTGTCTCATCAATCTCCTGTATTTTGGTACAGTGTGAGTCATTTCGTAAGCGGCACAAATTAGGAAATCCAAAAGAAGTTTGAAAAAAATATTTCTTTCCTTTTTTTCTTTCTTTCTTTTTTTTTTTTTTTAGCAGTTAATTTAAAATCCTCTATTAGAATTAAATGAAAGCAAAGGCCACATCACTGGAAAAATATTTTAGAGTTTATTTTAAACACAGGAAAACTATTAAATGGACTTTGCTGAGAGTTCGGGGGGAGTAAAATCTGTCAAATACATCGTGTACATCGTGTACTTCACTTTCTCTTTGCTCATAAAGACTCAAGATATTTTCATACTCCAAATTCACAGGAATAAGCTAGAAAGGAGCTTGAGAAATAGTGAAGGTGTGCTTTTTTAAAATACTAAAGAATGTTTTTTACTTACATAAAGTGACTGGAAAATTGTACAAAATATGTGTGGGAAGAGAAAAGGAAAGGAGGTAGGTTACTATCAATTTCTCAGCAAGAATAACAGATTGCATCCCATTTGAAATAAAAGATTCTCATTTAGACTTAATATAGCACATCTGCTTGAAAAATACATACAAGGCTCCTATTGACTGCAATGGGAAACTTGCCAATAGTATGTCATGGAAGTTATGTTGGTATCAGCTTCGAAAAATAAAGACTGGTTAAAGGGAGGGCTAATTCAACAATGGAAAGTTAAAAATAACTCACTCGTGCACAAAGAAATATGACTATTTTTACAGTTCGTAGCTTTATTTATTTATTTGTTTGGGTTTTTTTATGTATGGCCTTAGAATAAAACTTAGTCGATGAGGCCTAGCTTGAAGTCAGGCAGTTTGACATCTCAGGCTGTGGCCATGAGATGAAATACGATGCCACAAACAACAGTCAGATTTGGTTGTACATCAAAAATACATTAGAAAAACATGAGAATGCAAAAGGTCTTGTACAAAACAGAAATCTCTCTAAAAAATGCATGTGCAAATGCAGGAATAACAGTTAAAAGTAAGTAAATGTAGGCTTCAGAATTGCCATGATTTCCCTTGTGTGAAAGGTCTTAGAGGTAAACTGAAAATGAACAGAAAATATGTTTTTGTTCTTCACTGCTCCTTACCCTCTCCTTAGTTTTAGTGTTCATCCAGATGGGGAATTACATAGTAAAATGCACCACAATGCTGCCCAGTCCTAGGGTGGACACTCCTACTCCAGAGTAAAACTAGATTTTCCTGCTTAGTTTATTTTATTCTGAAAGCAGCTTAAGCTATACTGGGGGGTGGGGGGGCAATCCACTTTTACTCCCAAGTAGGAACATCCATCCCTCCTGCCCTTGGAGCACAACCAACACTCTTCAAAGCCGATGGCTTTGTCTTAACACTGAAACATTAAAAGTTCCACATGGTGACAAAAAACACCAGGTTTCTTTTCTTGCACTGCATTTTTAAGAGAAAGCTGCGCTGAAGTCTGTGTCAGAACCAAATTCTGCTTTCCAACAATATCACACCAATCAGGAAACAATCGGGCTGGTTCCAGGATGTTGGAAGATGGAACAGCTCTTGTGCACCAAACAAAACACACTAAAGTTGGATAAAACAGGTATCAAACATGCCTAGGGCTATGTATGTACTGGGAGGGAAGTTTGCCAGAGCTACTGGGAGTCCTGCACATGCAAGTGGCCAACATTTGGCCCTTAGAAAGGAACACTCACCTTGTAAAATACCACAAGGCATCCTTGGTGGTATTTTAGGGGATAGCAACTAATTTTGTTACTGATATAACAGCATCTATCATAACCACAAATCTCCTCCTGCAGCGCTTACCTGGAAAGCTCACAGTGATCCCACAGGCAGGATCCTGCTGCCATTGACCCCGGAGGGACACCACGGTGAGAACGTCTTAACCAGCAACCACCAAACCTCCGGTCAGTTTGTAAAGGAAATTGCCTTGAAATGCTACAAGCACGCCAGGTTATAACATAATGCCTCCAAAGGAGCCAGGTTAGTAGGTTAGACCATGGACACCACTGTCCTCTACCAGAGACGTGCAGCCTGAAATTCCCTAAAGCAAAGCACCTGCATGAATACCAAGTGCACACACATCCGGAGAGCGCGGAGTGCTGCAGTCCTCATCTCTGAGCTTATTATTCCTAATATCACAGAGACACTTCCCTGAATTGTCCTTCTCCTTCCCAAATTCCCCATCTGACCAGATGTCTTTCTCTGTCTTGCTTTCACCTGTCAATCACGCTCGCAGCTGAAATTTGATTTCTCTCCCAACAGTAACCTTAGATGAAATATTACCATAGGGGTCAGAACTGTCTGAACCTCACCATAAAAGTTCGTTAACTCTTCCGAGACCCGACAGCTATTTGCTTAAAAGTAACGGTTTTTGCTGCTATTTTTTCCTATTATATGTGACAGTGCAACCACAGCACACTGGAAGGAAGGAGCGAGGAATTGTCCCAGAAAGTGGCAGGATAAGCAAGTCCTGAGACCACAAGTGAAAAAGCTTTTGCTTTTTTTTTAATATAAGAATAACAAGAATTTGTATTGCCTATATGATTTATATAACTCACATACATAAATTACAGGAACCAGGAGAAGTTTCCTGTCGGATTACCAAAATTGCAGCCCTTACACTAGAAACGTGATGGAACATGAACTGCACCCTCCCAAAGAAACACCTCCTTGAGGAGCCCAAGCCCTGCAGTACCCCAAAAAACTCCTCTGTGCTGTTCAGCTCGGAGTGCAGAGCACTGGCTACCTCTTCACAATTCTTTTTTTTTTTTTAAACAAAAAAAAAGCTTAATCACATGAATTAATAAAATACTGGTTTACAATAGCACTCGATGTTTGATCATAGTGTGGTAGGCTGTGCTCTTAACTAAAATAGGAGGTTCCATAATAAAATTCACACAGGAATCTGTCATTGCAACCTTGAAGCTCATTTAAGCCACTTAGTATTTTTTACAGTTAATGTCAATAAAAATCAGATTCCATGGAAAAAAAAAAAAAAAAAAAAACTGGCTGCTTGAATCTAGCAAGAGAAGGAGCTGAACGTTTAATCCCCACATTTTCCCTAGCAGCATATTTTTTAGTCACTGTTGACAGAGTGCATGAACGCGAGTTTCAGGAGGAAAGCGGTGCTGTGAACCAGACCCTATTGTGATTTGGGAGTACAGAAGTCACCTAACACAAACTCACAATTTTCATCAAGATCTGAGGGAGATTTTCAGAAAACTCATCCTTAATCCCGTAGCTGACATCTGAATATTAGCATTTGAAGGAAAAGAAAGAAAACATTTGCAAAGGATTACAGATGAGCAGTGGGCACAGGAGGGCTGCCTGGCTGACACAAGTACAAAGCCAAGCACTGCAAATGCTTCACGCAGGCCCCTGATGCCAGCCTCATCCCAGAGGCCGGGGGCTGCCGGGAGTCTGTTCGCGGCCCCGCTGAGCAACAGGAAGCAAAGCACTGCCACCACCCCCCGAACAGGTGAGGGCACTAAGGAAAAGGGAAACATACCTTTTTTTTTTGACCTCAGGTAATGGGGATTTTCACATCACCGTTGTAGAAGATTCTCTCGGGTACCTAATTTAGTAAATATATTAAAACATGCCATTATTAAAAGGAATTTTTAGCATTGTAAAATATGTCTGTTGTGCCACTATTGTACAAATAGGACCTCTTATATTTAAATCCTATATTAAATTCAGATAGTCTCTTGTACTGCTTATTAACTGTCTGTGAGTGAAGAAAAAAATTAACACAGTTTAAAGTGAAACAGTTCTTCCTTACATATCTGGTCTTTACTTCACATTAATAACAGGAGAATCTTACCAACAAGTTAGCTTAAAAACATTTTTTTTGACTCACCAGGGAATATTACCTTCTATGACCTGGAAGCATGCAGCTTTTTGTATTTTTTCTTAATGATTATTAATAGCTGCACTAATGAAATTGGCAAAATAATAATCCGTTTCTGTATACACTCCCTTATTTCCCAGACAGTAGTTTAGTAACAAAAGCAGAGCTGTCATTTCTCCTTGCGATTGCTCACACCGTACAAATTCCTACTGTCAACATATATTTAAAATCTAATTTAAAAAGAATTCAAAGTACATAGAGTGAATTTTGTGCAATAAATGAGATAAGTCAGTGAGTCAATCTGTGTTTCTTAAACATGGGTATTTTGTTGTGTCCCTTACAGTTAACTCCCTCTCCGTGGATACACATACACAGGCATGTACATCTATTCTCTATGAACCGCCTGCAGGAACGCTTCGGCTCCATCCTGTTATTGTAACAGTATGGCATAATCAGAGCAAGGATAAACCACAAGCCTTTTTTTTTTAATTATTATTAAAATTTATTATTTAATTATTATTAAAAAAAAAAAAAAGCCAGATGAACTCTATGTGCATTTTCAGCAGTTTCATTCCAGAGCAGCTCTGCATGCTTAGTGCCAGCTGAATTTCCCTGCTCCAGCGTGCAGCACCTTTCCGGCATCCCCGCGTGCATCAGGCTCCTTGCAGGGGCAATCTGACATTCAGGCAGTTTCCTACAAAAGCCCTTTCCTGCGTGCACACCGAGCTGCGTGTCCCCTGCCAGCTCCTCATCCCTTGCTGGTCCCCTCTGAGCATTTGGGAGGAAGGGGACAGCACTTCTTTCAATGCAAGGCTTGGCACACAGCCCGGGATCTCTGAAAGCAAACGACTCCTGGAGACCTTTGGTGTCATTTTCCTCAAGATGACCTCTGCCACTCGGTGAATCCATCCTGTCATTAATGCCTCCAGCCAGCAGGGAGAGGTATTCAAGCCTCACACCTGAGGAGCATCCAGAAGGTGATGTGGTCAGCCTGCTTTCATCACGCTCAGCCTTTGATAAGGACACCCCTTATCTAAAACCACAACCCAGCCACATCACAGCAAACCCGAAGCAGACTGGAATAAGCCCGCTTCCCCCAGCACACTGATTCATTTAGCAGGTTTATTTAACTATCAGTTTATTAATAAGGAAAGGATCTAAGAAAGTGAGACAGCATGAAGGCAGCCAGAGACACTGAGCAGATTTGTTAATTTCAGGGGGCTGATAACTTCTCGTTACTTTATCTGGCAGGGCTGGTGCAAGAGTTATACATGAATAAGTTTTCTGCTCTATACTGTGCTATTTTAAAAGGATTTCACAATAAAGGAAGCTGAAAGACTGTGCACAGTCTGGAGACTATATCTGGTGTGACATGAATATAGCATTTTAAACAGATTTAATCTTACAATATTCCCTCCTCTACAATGACTTCGCAGGAGGAAACCCTATGGAAAGGAAAATCTGTTCATCCCACACCACAAAATACTGAATTGCATTGCAGACTCCACATCTCTTCCTACACATTAAAAGGCTTTCATCTGTGATTCTGGAAAAATTTAAGTTTTAGGGGAGGGTGGGAGAAAAAGAAAAAAAAAAAAAAAAAAAAAAAAAAAAACCAAACCAATCAACCAAAACAAAACAAAACAAAAAACTCTAGGTCTTATTCGGTTCACTTTGGGGCTCATTTCATTGCCAGGGGTGTCCCAGGGTGACAGCTCCAAGCGCTTGGCTGAGCAGGGGTTGTTCAAGGTGGGAGCAGCTTTAGAGGTGGTACCAACAGCTAAAACCCATTCTTTCCCCATCAGCATCACGATGGCCCGCTACCAAGCCCTTGGCAAGGCATTGTGTTTTAAATTGGAGAAGAGGGGTTCAGGCTGCAGGAAAGGGAATTTGCCTGCTTTCTGTTAGAAAGGGCTTTCAGCTTAATCACACACACACTCCCGTGTATATCCACACAGATTTGGGAAACTCAGCCTTGGAAAGCTCTGGTCCACTCCGTACTTGAGATTCTTTAAAAGCCATGAAATGTAAACCCTGCCCCCCCACCCTCCTTACTCCCTGCAGGGATCTCAGGGCCTGATCCAAAACGGCATTTAAAAGCTCCCTTTGATTTCTGTGGAGTTTAGATTAGTCTCTGTGAGCATAGGTGAAAAGAAAAATGGAAGGAAAGAGAAAAGAAGAAAAGAGAAAATAAAAGGAAATAAGAAAAGGGAAAAGAAAAAAAAATGAAAAGGAAAAAGTTAAAAGAAGAAGGAAAAAGGAAAAGGGCAAAAGGAAAAAAGGAAAAATAGGAAAAAGAAAAAATGTTAAAATAAAGAAGAATAAAAAATAGAAAAAGAAAAGAGAGAAAAGAAACAGAAAAAGGGAAAAGAAAAGGAAAAAGGAAAGGAAAAAGAAAAAAGGAAAAGGAAAAGGAAAAGGAAAAGGAAAAGGAAAAGGAAAAGGAAAAGGAAAAGGAAAAGGAAAAGGAAAAGGAAAAGGAAAAGGAAGAGAAGAGAAGAGAAGAGAAGAGAAGAGAAGAGAAGAGAAGAGAAGAGAAGAGAAGAGAAGAGAAGAGAAGA